>JAECUM010002330.1:0-16601 GCA_016617855.1 Megalonaias nervosa
GAGACTCACTGTAGATCTTCCGTTGACTAAACACTGTCCACCGCCTTTTTTTCCCCGATGTGTTGCTATTCTGGATGAAAACACATATCTCACTTCCACCAAAGACATCAATAACAACAACCGATTTTATAAGTTCGCTATCCTATTAAACTGATCGAATAATTGAGCTGGATGTTTGTGTTCTGATCTCGTGTTGTGTAGTGTGAAGCACAGCCGTTCCTTTGCTGAGTCAGCTCGTTCAAAATGGATTCTGCGTAAAATGAAGGAGAAAACACGTATCATATTCACGTATCATATTCACGTATCATATTCACCGATAAATTGTACTTCATCATTATTTTCCTGTCAGTAAATTTCATTTTGACTGAATATTAGTAAAAAAGGAGATTTAGAACAAAAATATTTTATTCTCCGAAGGAAAGATCACCGTGAAACTGCATTTTCGCAAACGATGCTACGGTGAATTGTAACTGATGTATCGTGTGCACCGAGGAGTAACTGGACAATGAATACATGTTTTAGGAGAGCTGTTTCAATTGGCTATTTGTTCGGTACAAGGCATCTTAAAATTTGTGGTCACTTGAGGATTTGAAAAAGATCTTCTAAGAGTGGTATAATGACTTGAATACCAGTCCCTACCTCCATGGTATAATGACTTGAAGGACCAATCCCTACCTACATGGTACAATGATTTGAAGGACCAGTCCCTGCATACATGGTATAATGATTTGAAGGACCAATCCCTATCTACATGGTACAATGATTTGAAAGACCAGTCACTGCATACATGTTATAATGACTTGAATGACCAGTCTCTACCATCAACGACGTCTTTCGTGCTCTCTTGCAGCAGAATACCGAGACTTCCCATTCATCGACTTATTTGACATATCTTCAACTAGTTTATTGCTTATAGTTTATTATAATAAACTAGTTGAAACATAAGACATTTAAAGGTTTAATTCCTGTAGAAACAGTCATGTAAAGTTTTGCAAACACAACGGTTTTTTGTGTTTTATTTATTTGTCTTGTCCATGTTTTGTATTTGCCTTTGAAAAAGACTCATTAAGAATCGATAGCCCTCAGGCTAGTTAGATACTAGTTTTGCACTGTTCGTTGTCAGTTTATTGCATTTATCTTAATCAATCCCTGACATACGTGATCCCTTGCTGGATCCAGCGCACTTGAAAGGACTGTTATCCACCATACGATTTGTATTCTTTATATATCTATCTATCTATCTATCTATCTATCTATATATAGATATATATATATATATATATATATATATATATATATATATATATATATATATATATATATATATATATATTCGGATTACACACACTAGTGATTTTTTCGTTGTCTAGAAACTGTCCGTGTTGAGCTATGGACATGTTATCTGTATTAATAAGTTGAAATCTATACAGGATAGTGTTTGATACAATAGCATATATATTACTATCACTTTCTTTATAGAATTCCACGTAGTAGAAAACATTTTAATTTCAGTTCTCGGTCAGACATTTATAATCTATTGTATTTCCTGCTAAGCAGAGAATTTTACAAATTTGAACAGTGTACGGAAATTACAATGAGGAAAAAATGATTAAGTATCATATCTAAACTTAAAATACGCGAAGCGTTTAAATTTTCAATGTGTATGCATAAATACTGTCACTATGCAAACTTACAATGCAAGGGCTGTATATTATCATCATTGCTCTTGGTTCTGGGATGCAAAGAACATATTCTCTTTCCAAAATAAGTCTGTGTTGCAAATATGTAAACTAATTCATTTCGGTCAAGTAAATTTAATTTCGATAAATATTGTGTAATGTCTTTGTTAACAAGAGCTCGAAAGTGTGTCACAGGAAACAAAATGTACTTGTTAATTTCTTTTGTAAATTTAACAATCATCAATCTTTGCCCCACATTTCTACGTTAAATACACCTACATTAAAATAATAATAGAATATGAAGACATACGTTAGTAGAATATGAATAAGGGTTTTAAGCATACACTCACCCTTGAAGTAGTACAGAGCTTAGAATTTCTGTTATAGAAATATCCGTGTATTTAGCAGTATGCATTGTATGGGATATGTAAAAATGTTCTATTTTAAGTGCACAATATCCATAAAAATGTTACCATAGTTCGAAGCTAAAATTGTGTCAAACAATTTAGCGGTAAAAATGCTTTCCGGTCAGTCATCAGAAACCTTTAAAACACCTCTTTTTATTATTACGCTTTAAATCTCATGGGTTGGATTAAACCATATTTTGAGAGGTGGGTAATATTTCACGAGTATTTGGAGCTTTTAAAATGTAATTTAATTCTGGGTCGAGAACCATATTCGATACTTCTAGCGTTGATCATAGGCTGTTTTCGATTCAAGGAAAACAATAAGCGATTATTTGGGGGACATTTATCTTTTTCTAGTTAAGTATAGTTGACCTTGCCAGTTCTTTAAATTTCGCAGTAAAATTAAAGGATTTAAACGTAAAATGTATGTTTACGTATGTATGGTTTACAAATAACAACAAATAACAACAAAGAACATGTTTCATCAGACACGTCGGTGAGACCAATTATTCATACAATTTCTTTAGTTTTGTTTCAATTGCCATATATTTTCTATGTGTAAATCTCAGCTGAAGTTCACAAGTATGATAATACCTGTGTTACCATGAAATGTCACAGAAAAGAAAATTAAAGAATAGCAAACATTTGTAAATCCGCAGATGAAATGACAACGTTAAAACAGCGAGTTGGAAGGATAGAAAAAAACATCGCTGCAACTACATCTGCAAGAAGAGAAATTGAAAGTATTTTGATGAATGGTGTAGTAACCCTAGAAGGCCGGGTTAAAAGTTTGGAAAAAGGTAATTTCGATAGATCAGTTACGTAATATTTTGGGACAACAGTCAAGAAACAAAATCACCAATCTTGACATATTTACCTCAAGTTAGTGAGGACAAAAGAAAGAAAAAAGCTTTGTTTTGGTTGCAGCTTTTTAACTTGGTTGGATGGATTGGTAAATTAGTTTGTTTCTAAGCTCCCTGAATCTACCTGTCTATCGTTCAGCTTTCAATATGCTCATAACAGAAATTTTGGTAAACGTGCCCATCCGTGTTGTCATCCACCCGTCACTCAGTTAACACGTCCTTCCTGCTTATGAAACTGTAATTTCTTTCTTAAGTCACTGCCTGTAGTTTAATTACGATTTTCTAAAATGAACTACACATAGGATATGACGAAATAACGTTGATTTTGTTTTAAAGTATACAGCTTTCAACAGTATCACGTTTTTAAGGTCGATTTTACGACGTTGCTTTCTTACTAAAGATCACAACTACACAATGACTAATTCAAAGCAGAAAATCTAATGAGAATCGAAAAGGAACGAAAATACAGGTTGGGACAGTGTTCATTAAAAATCCTTACATGTTCTTTTGGACTAGTGTTCAATATGTGGCCGATGTTCATACGAAAGTCAAGATGTATTGATATCAACACATATTGCAAAAACCACATATTCATGGAATAAAATTATTAAATTTGCAAAATAGTAATGAATTATCGATATTTTGTTGCCAGAAAAAAAATATGATAATGTATCTGCAATATATTTCACCACAGCAAAAAAAAGGTAAAAATTACATTTTCACTGATACTTTACTGAAGGACATATAGGCAAAACGAAAATATCCCCATGTTCATGTACACAAGAGGTGGTTACAGATCAGGGCTTAACATTTGTTATTTACCGGATGGCTCATGTCTACCATTGGAAGAAAATACACTCACTACTCATAGTCGTTTCTAATCAGAAAAAATGAATATCTGCAACGAATATCTAATTGTGCATATATCGATTAATTTTATCAAGTTATAAACAATATTATGAAATATTAGTTTATGAAAGATTATGTATATGATTGTATCTAGCTCATTAGGGAAGTACATTTAAAGCAAAAATTGATTTTTTAATATATTATTTTTTGTTTTTTGACGTACACAAGTTCAGATTTTATTCATTACATATATGACGTGTAATTTACTCGTTTTCTCTAATCAATTCTTTCTCCTACAGTTTTCATTGTAAACTTATGAAATTTTCTGGACTGTCTTATATAGATGTGAAATAAATGAAAAATATGTGTATTGTGGAAATCGTCGGATGACGAATAGTTTTGCATCAGGAGACAAAAGTAAAAATACGCTTTTTCCTTGCCGCATTCTTTATTTCATATTTTAATTTAACCTCTGTTTTTAGAGTCTATTGAAGCAAAGAAACAGTGGGACAGTCTGAGTAAGTGTTCTTGTCATTTCCATGGACGTTATTCGCTTGATACAATGGTTCAAGAGTGTTGTGATTTTTCCCAACTGAAAAAAACAGTCAATTTGATATCAAAATATCCATAAAATGTTGTGATTTACCAGGTAAATAATATCATGATATTTGAAGATGCACCATGAAAAGCTGTATTGATCTCTAAGACGTTAGTAAAACACGCCTTTAGTTATAACTAATAGCTAATTATGACTTATGTCCCCTTTGATGATCTTATTGAGGTGATACAGGTTTAATTCTTTCAAAACTCCATTAAGAAACATGTCATCATCACGAAACATGTATCTTAAAAAAGAATTTATTGTTATATATATATATATATATATATATATATATATATATATATATATATATATATATATATATATATATCGTCTTGTTGGTATAGGATACAGGCATTTATCACTATATTGCAATTATATGTAGTGTTTGGATGCTCGAAGCGCTTCTATATAAAGGGTATGTAGAATTGAATTACACCGGAACGAAGTAGCTTTTTATCCAAAGACATACAGCTCAAATATAAATACAAGATTATTCCCTTTAGCACTTAACGATTCTCCTCTATTCGCTTTTTGCAGGAAAAGAAGGAAAAACTGTCATCAACAAGATGGAACAACAGAGGATAATTGGTACAAATTCTGTCATATAAAACAGAGATACTATACCTAATTACACTACTATTACTATTAGTATTACTACAACTACTACTACTACTACTACTAATAATAATAATAATAATAATTGTAATAAATAGTATCATACCAAACAATAAATACGAACGAGGGTCATATCAATAGCAGCAACATGTATGTATCAATTCTAATGGAATTGATGCTTGATATAGTTTAACGCAGTTTAAATATTTTATTACCTGACATCAACCACATTCCGAATGAAACAGATTTTAGTTTACTTACCAGCAACACTAGATCATGAAAAAATTCAATTCCCCAACGTTGTCATATACTGTTAAGCTAAGTCAGTGAGGTGTGTCTTAAGTGATTCTATTTCATATTAGACAATTTGTAGCTGGTGAAGACTTTAGTTTGATATCATGCTACAAATACAAAATACATGTAGCATACAAACATATCAGTAACATGAACAGGCAAAATAACCACGAAAAGTTCTCGCAATGATCAATCCCCTAAATTTCATCAAAAAGAGACAACAAACAAAAAAGAAAATTGTTCATTATGCGCTACTGTACGCACAATCTCACATCTTTCTTTATATTCTGTAACACAAGTACATCACTGGGTACCATACGTTTAAGTTATTTGCAATAAAAAAGAATGTTGTACCGTGTTCAGTTCGGCGATTTCCTATGTAGCCTTGCGATATCTCTGTCTAACCCGGTGACCTTTCCGAATTTTAAATTGTAAACCGTTTGACTCTAACTCCGACTCCCAAAACAATAATTCAACCTTTACTTCAAAAGTGTTGCAGAGAATATGTACATAAGTACACTACTGCTACTATTACTGCAACTACTACTAAGAATAATAATAATGATAATTGTAATAATTATTATCATACCAACAATAAATACGAATGAAGGTCATATGAACAGCGGCAACATGAACTGAGATATGACTAAACAGATGTATATACTCTCTCTCTCTCTCTTTATATATATATATATATATATATATATATATATATATATATATATATATATATATATTAAAAATAACATGGCATTTAAAGTGTTGGTATAAAGCAATTTCATATACCAATATTGTTGGTATATCAAATTGTGATCCGCCCATGGTGCAATAATACGCATATATAAACATTCTCGCAAGTGTCTGCAGTTGATTCTAGATCAATGTTCAATTCCCTCACACTAATCACTAGTGATCTATGAAAATAACGATGAAAAGTATTAATAATCCCCGTTTTCTAAATGAATTTAATATGGTACACATTTTCATCACAATCCTTTCCGCTTTCTGTTCCCCCCTCCCCTCTCATGCATAACGGACAAACAGCGCAGAAATGTGGAGAGGGAGAGAAAATGAATTTGGGCTGGATTAAAACCTTGAACTAGAAATTACACCAAGTAACCTGCAATAATTTGGTTCGTCGTAACGATATGTGTGCACTTTCCTTGGGATCTATCTACAGTGTCTATCATTAATACAAAGTTGCAAACCAGGTCGACATTATCGGTAAATATCTTGGTTGCGTGGTACACATACTGTGATGTGTTTAATATTTTGTTGTTGTTGTTGTTTCTTAAACATACTATAACGTTCTAAAATTCGATTATTATTAATTAAAAAAATGAATATGTCCAAAGGCCCCCCCCTCTCTCTCTCTCTCTCTCTCTCTCTCTCTCTCTCTCTCTCTCTCTCTCTCTCTCTCGACCATCCCTGCACCATCCTAGGAAGAGACGGGCTAAAATCTATGAAATGACGAACGTAGAGGATTTTCGTTTATGTCATCCCACGATGTATCTGGACTTATGAATGATGGTAAAAGTTAAGTCAAACCGACCATAGGATGAGAGAGTGAGAGAGAGAGAGAGAGGGAGAGTTTTTTTTAAAAGTCAAACCGACCAGAGAAAGAGGGAGGGAGAGAGTTTTAAAGTCAAACCGACCAGAGAGAGAGAGAGAGAGAGAGAGAGAGAGAGAGAGAGAGAGAGAGAGAGAGAGAGAGAGAGAGAGAGAAAGAGTTTATGATTGGTGGCACTGTTACTAAAGCAGAATAATGACTTAAATCAACTGTAAATATATTAAAATATTTTAATTACCTCTTCTTGGTTCGTCATTTCGCTTAGTTTCTAGTTCACATTAATTTCCATGCGCCGGTACGTGATGGCTAAGCGGTCATGTGAATGGCGTAGCTAACCAAGCGTTTCTAGTGCTCTACATTCATCATTCAAACCATCTTTTACGTTTAAATCGTAAGTGTGTATTATATTGATTTAATGAATGTCAAGAAAAATAGAAACTTCAAAAGAAAACAATCAACTTATCAATATGCAAAGGTGATTGTGAATATCCAAAAAGGCATAGAACTACATCTTGCAGCGGACACACTCGGGTGATATGAGGAGTTCATTCTCTCAGTCAATACACAGCTGCCTGTAGTAAATCTGAACTCCGTTCAAAGGGCAAATATATTTAATTGTATGTGATATAAATAAAATATATGTATAGTATGTACGCTGTATCAATGATATACCACTCGTTGTGTAAATTTTTCAATAAAAGGAAACTAGGCAAGCCTCGTTTCCTTTTAATGACAAAATTATACATCTCGTGGTATATCATTGATACAGCGTACATTATATATATATATATATATATATATATATATATATATATATATATATATATATATATATATATATATATATATATATATATACTTGCCGTTTGATATACTATCACGCACAGTTTAAATATGTTATTTCCTGACACTAATCACTTTCCTAATGAAATAGATTTCCATATAAACATAACAACTGATGATGATGTTCGTCCTTCGGTCTCGAAGACGACCATGACTTCAGATCTGGGCTGGTCTGTGAGTGCGCAGATGGCTGGTGAGGCCAATCTGTGCTCTGAAGAGTCTACGGCAATGAGGACAGGGAATTGCCGGGGGCTGGATGGACTGAAGGTCGGCGCTGGCTCTGCTCTTCCTCTGCTGGCTTTTCTGTTTGGCTTCGTTGATCCGGTGCTCTTCAAATGCAGCTGCACCTGAGTTGATCTGGTGACGCCAGGCAGCGCGGTCTTCGGCAAGCTGCTCCCAGCTGTCTGGGTCAATGCTACAGGACTTCATGGAGACTTTGAGCGTGTCCTTGAACCGTTTTTTTTTGGCCTCCTCGGGAACGCTTGCCTTCAGCGAGTTCCCCATAGAACAGTCTCTTTGGGAGGCGCTCATCAGGCATACGGCAGACATGACCAGCCCAGTGGAGTTGTGACCTTCTGAGCATGGCATGGGCGCTTGTCATCTCTGCTCTCTGGAGGACTTCTGTGTCAGGAGTCTTGTCCTGCCATTTGATGTGGAGCAGTTTTCTGAGGCAGCGCATGTGGAAGGAGTTAAGCTGTTTTGCATGGCGACTGTACACCGTCCATGTCTCACAGGCGTACAAGAGGGAGGGCAGTACTACTGCGCGGTACACCTTGAGCTTGGTTAGCAGGCTGATTCCTCTTCTGTTCCATACAGTACTGTGAAGTCTGCCGAAGGCTGCACTTGCACGAGCAATCCTGAGAGTGACCTCTTCATCGATGGAGATTGTGCGCGACAGGGTGCTGCCAAGGTAGATGAACTTGTCAGCAACAGCGAGCTTCTGTCCATTGACGGTAATGCTGGGTTCGGTGTAGGGCACTGAGGGTGCAGGCTGGTACATGATTTCGGTCTTCTTCGCACTTATTGTGAGTCCGAAGTCTGTGCAGGCTTTGGAGAACCGATCCATACTTTCTTGCATGTCAGACTGAGTACCAGTATTCAAAGCGCAGTCGTCAGCAAAGAGGAAGTCGCGGATGGTGTCTTCTTGGACTTTGGTCTTAGCCTGCAGTCTTCTCAGGTTGAAGATGTTCCCATCAGTCCTGAACCGGATGTCGATGCCAATGTCACCCTCACGGAAAGCATCGGTCAGCATCGCTGTGAACATCATGCTGAACAGGGTCGGGGCAAGAACACAGCCCTGCTTGACACCGTTTGTCACTGGAAAGGGCAGGGAGAACTCTCCATCATCCTGTACTCTGGCGAGCATGCCATCGTGGAACAGTCTGACCATGGTGATGAACTTCTCAGGGCATCCGAACTTTGCCATGATCCTCCACAGACCTTCACGACTCACAGTGTCAAAAGCCTTTGTGAGGTCCACAAAAGTGGTGTAGAGGCTGACGTTCTGCTCTTGGCATTTCTCCTGGAGTTGCCTGGTTGCGAAGATCATGTCCATGGTGCCCCGATCCTGCCTGAAGCCGCACTGACTCTCTGGTAGCAAGCCTTGCTCCAAGTGGACGGTCAGTCGATTTAGCAGAATTCTGGCCAGTATTTTCCCTGCGATGGATAATAGGGAGATGCCACGGTGGTTGTCGCATGCTTGACGGTTCCCCTTCCGCTTGTAGAGGTGGACAATAGAGGCGTCTTTGAACTTCTGTGGAATCTTCTCCTGGTTCCACACAGACTGGAAGAGGTCAGTAAGCTGCTGCGTCAGTCGGGGACTACCACCTGCGTAGACTTCCGCTGGGATGGAGTCAGAACCCGGGGCTTTGCCACTGGATAGACTTTTAATTGCCTTCTCTACTTCTGTGAAACTTGGCGAGTCCGAGAGGGAAGCGTTGGTTAGGACCTGGGGCAGGCGAGCGATGGCTTCAGCGTTGATGGAGGAAGGACGGTTGAGGACACTGTCGAAGTGTTCTGCCCAGCGCTTGAGAATCTCTTCCTTATCAGTGATATGTGTGTTCCCATCTGCACTGAGGAGGGGGGAAGATCCTGATTTAGTGGGACCGTAGATTGTCTTGAGCGCCTCGTAGAACCTCTTCATGTCATTGCGGTCTGCATACGACTGGATCTCGTCCGCCTTCTTGCTCAGCCATGTGTCCTGCATCTGTCGGAGCTCTCTCTGCACTGTTCTTCTGATACTGGCAAATGCAGCTTTCTTAGATGTGGAGTTCCGGTCATTTAGCAGCTCTCTGTGTGTGCGGTGTTTTTCGTCGAGCAGTTCTTGAATGCGATCATCGTTATCATCGAACCAGTCCTGGTGCTTGCGCTTGGTAGGGCCTACCACATCGGCGGTTTTGGAGTAGACAACATCCCGAAGGGACGCCCAATCAGACTCTACATCATACGAGCCTAGAGTGATGGCTTCTAGCTTGTTGTCTAGTTCGTCT
The DNA here is from genome assembly GCA_016617855.1 of Megalonaias nervosa. NCBI lineage: Eukaryota > Metazoa > Mollusca > Bivalvia > Unionida > Unionidae > Megalonaias > Megalonaias nervosa. The sequence goes on from JAECUM010002330.1 coordinate 10,214, forward strand.
GCAAGGGAGTACTTCACTGAATCGTTTTTCAGCTTGGAGACGTTCAGTCGCTTCAGCGTCTTGCTTCCTTGAGGACGTCTAGGAGGCTGTATCCTGATGTTAAGTTTGGAGATGATCAGCCTATGGTCAGTCCAGCACTCGGCTCCACACATAGCCTTCATCACTCTGACGTCCTGCCTGTCTTTCTGTCGCACTATGACGTAGTCGAGCAGATGCCAGTGCTTGCAGCGTGGGTGCATCCATGACGTCTTGTTGCGAAGTGGTAGGCGGAAGACAGAGTTAGTGATGAGCAGTTCGTGCGCTGCACAAGTTTCTAGCAGTAGGAGGCCATTGCTGTTACAGCTGCCAATCCCATTTTTTCCCAGCACTCCTTCCCATGAGGTGTGATCTGCGCCAACCCGGGCGTTAAAGTCACCAAGGATGATGAGTTTATCTGTTCTGGGCACGGCAGCAATAGTGGATCTCAGTTCATCGTAGAACTTGTCCTTGATCTCATCAGGGTTTGTCAGTGTTGGGGCGTAGGCGCTGACTAGTGTGGCATATCGCTTTCTTGGGAGCGGCAGTCGAACGGTCATCAGACGATCGTTGATACCTTTAGGTGGGCCGACTGTCTTGTTGACCAGGTTGGACTTGATGGCAAACCCAACTGCAGCCTCGCGACGTTCTTCCACGCTGCGTCCAATCCAAAAGAATGTGTAGCCTGCATTTACCTCTGACAATTGACCTTCGTCGGCAAATCGGGTCTCGCAGCATTTTGACCTTCGTCGGCAAATCGGGTCTCGCTGAGTGCTGCGATCTGGACTTTGTACCTGTTCAGCTCTCTGGCAATCAAAGCAGTCCGTCTTTCAAGCCTTTCAGTCCCGGCACGATCCATGAGTGTGCGCATGTTCCATGCGACTAAGGTGAGAGTTGTCACCTTGATCTGTTTCTTACCGCTGAAGTGGGATCCCCGCCAGCCGCGGTAAGCTGGCCAGGGTAAGATGAAGTAGACAATGTTTAGGACACCTTTTCTAGTCCCTTCCTCTTGCTGTGGAGGCGAGCAGTGTAGTCCTGAAGAGGGCTGCTCGGACGCTCAGGTGGCTGCCGAACTCCCATGCCACTTCGGTCATAGGAAGACGACCCTATACCCTGAGCCGCCTGCGTGCAGGGTTGTTACTACGGCTGCCAGTGAATCCACGCCTGCCGCTTCGCCACTTCCCCGTCGCCGCAGAACTTGCAGGATGATGGAATGGGATAATGATCTGGTGAAGTCATGACTTGCGCGTGAGAATTTGATTTCAGTGAGGAGGAGTTGCGCACTCGTCGATGTCACTCTCACGTCTCCGCATATCTGGGTCCAGTGGCAAGACAGAGTCGAGCCGGCTGGAGATAGGGGGGATGCAGTTGATGGCCAGCAGTGTCTAATGGTGTCTCACTGTGCCCTAGTCGCGTTCCACGTCGCTTGCTGTAACCGTCTTTCTGCCCGTTGACCAGCTGGTGGTTCCTCCGCGCAGTCCGCTGGGTCCAGTCTTCACATGCTTAGGTAGACAAACCTAGATCACCGAGGGCTTAAGACCCGACGGCTACCCTCAACCTGGTTTAGCCGGCCAGTCGAAGCCGTTGCCCGTGGTGTGGCCGCTGAGCATGCTACAGCTACTAGGAGCCACAGGTGAGAGTTGAGTGACAGGTGGGGACCAAAGGTGGACTAGCTACCCCATGGGAGTACGACTGCTACCCCGCCAGAGGTACTACCCCTCCCTGAACACCCCATACACACACTAATATAGAAGACTAGTAAATAGATTATATAACTAATGTATACCTGTGAGATCTTTACGAATGTTATCCAAAGTATCCAAATGAATACTGATAAGACGTTCCGTATTGTCCTTAAGTAGACTGCTCACTGACAAGACGTTCCGTAATGTAAAGATTTCGTCCTACGGTCAGGCATTTATACACAAACAATGTAGCCCTATATCGTCTGTGAGCTTGATGAATCGGTTTTTTCCATTGAAAGCACTTCGCGCGTGCGGCATAGGATGAACCGAACTCACTGTTTCGAAATATTGTGCAATATACATAAATCACCCTCGGGTATCGTTGTACACAAAAAAACGAAACCCGAGTACACGTATTTAATAAATAAAGGGATTTATATAATTCCATGACACTGACACATGTTTGCAGCATTAAGGTCGACACATCGAATACAGGAGCAGTTGCTTTGACTGCGATGCAAATGTATTACAATATTGTTGAGCCTTTTCATGACTGGGTACATGCAGGGAAGTGTATGGCTGTTTATATTGAAATTTTTTTCTGACGTTCAAGTAGAAAACAATGAGAAGAAAATAGAACAATATTGTTTAGAAATTTCTTCTTAAAAATATCCAAATTAATATTTAAAGTCGTCCATGTGTTAGACAGATATCCAATCTCCGTTTTCTTAATGAACTATATGCTAAATTATCAGCTTTAATTTCAATGTATCAATATTTTCTTTAAAAAACACAATCGATCTTCTTTATTTTGTTAAAGAGAAATATCTGATACATATTTGTCTGTGCTTGCATACTTAATCTGAATCATGTTATTTCTTATTTACTCTGTTTTTGGACTGATGCATCTGGGATGTGTGTATTGTTATGTATGGTACAATTAAAAAGAAATACTGACCAAACGAGGACATGATCAGTAACGCTCAGCACAAGTTTGTTTTGGTATAACTACATGAGGTTTGGGCAATCTTTTTTTGACGCTAACACAAAAGGGGACGTCCTTGTATCGAAGTGTGTCACCGGTATATTGGTGTCTACTCTCACCGATATTCCAGATTTACACTGGCACACAACCTCACACACATATGCACAATCATTTACTTCATAATCCAATATATGTGGCCTTAAATTGTGCAGCTTTATACAGTTTCTTAGTTCCATACCACAAAGCGAAAAATATGTTAATTGATCAAAAAAAATTCGAGAGTACATTAGACCTAAATACACGATTACATATGTGTATACCTGGTAGCATGTCCTACCTACACATGTGAAAACCAATTATTTCTTCTCTAAAGCATTAAATGCCTGTTGAAAAACATGTTATTAACTAACAAGATGTGGTCTGTGTTTTTAACAAAGCAAAAGTAATCAAAAGCAAATATCGGTTATAAATTATAAAGTATAATGCATCAATAATGTACTTGTTGTTGGGATGGCTGTCTAGTATCCGACGACACTTCAGCAAGGTCTTTAGCGAAGATCATCCTAAGCTCAGGTCACGCAAAGCGACAAACGTCTCTATTAAAGTAACGTTGGAACAAAAGCACATTCATTCCTAACCAGAAACGACCATAAAGACAAAATTAGAAATACGGTAGGTAACATAGCATACATAGCAATCCACCATGGCCGCCATAGCAGGCTAAATTTATAATGGGAAAATTGGTCAGGACAAGCACTTTTGTTTTTCATCGAGGCCTCCAAGAGGTTTCTAGAACTCGTAGAACAATCGGATACCACACAAAGCTTCCCATGACAAGAAGCTAGCCCGCAAACCACCTCCCATAGAGTAACCCTGGCATCGTTTGGACCCGGCTACATAGAGCTCATAGGGACCAGCTCACACACCACAATTAGCGAGGCGCCAACACACGTACCACAATGTCCCCACATCTAAAACTATACGGTAGACTCAACAGCCCATTAGATACGTGTCCTTGTAGAAAATATTGAGACCCCACAATTAGGAAAATAAGTTCGACAACTAAAAGAAGGCAAGCAACTCGACAATCAATTACAGAAATGTTGTTGTAGCAAAATACAGTGCTCCAGAGGTATCCGGGCAGAACGAGAGCCATAGCAAAGCAAGAAACAGTCTTAATAAACTTTTAAGAAATGGAATTCTAGCCAGTAAGAGGGCCTGTAAGGATTTGGGTACCTATCAAAGTGAGACGTTGTATATATTATTTGAAAGACGATATGGACGAACGGCTAGACGAGGTCCGCCAAGTAAGCTATGGGAGCCATCCACCTCGACAAACGCAAGTCCGAAATTCCGACATAGTACATCCTGTCTTCAGGACGACAAAAACGGACATGGGAAGAACTTTCGAACAGACTGAGCTCCTAGACCAACCAAAAAGCATGCTTTGCTTGGGCACATATCTTCTATCCTAAACGAACCAAACCTGCAGACGAAGTAGTATATATTCCCGACCGCGTGCATAGAGCACCGTTGACACAATCGAGATAGGCGTTGTAAGAGATCGTAGCCGAGGAAGAAATGGCCTACTAGACAGCGGTGGAGGTATCCTTGCCAGAAGAGGCATGAAACCCTCCAGATTGCTTTTTGAACACAACGCTCGGGAAGATCACTGTGGAAAACGCAAATAGCACGAAGACAATGGATGTGTTGCCATTCTTAATTTTGGTCACTGTAGATGCCTAAAACTAAAGTTAACGTGCCAAAAGGGAATAAAAAACCACTATAAAGAGTTTTGAATAGATGGAGAGATAGGCGGAGAAACAATGATAATTGTATACACTCCGCCGAAAGATAAGTATATTAAACGTTATCATGTACTTCCCTCTCACTGTGAACTTTCCAAAGCGCGGAGGAAGTGAACTGGTTGAGAAGGTCTGTTCTATAGATCAGGAATGGTTTGTGGGGTTGAGAAGGTCTGTCGTCTAGATCAGGCCCTAATTTATTCATGCATCCAACATAATTTCTTTTTCACGCATAGTCTACAATCAGTTGTTTTATTGAGAGAAACGCTATTTCAAAGAAAACTTTGTGAATGAACACGGCGAGATGTTTCGTTTTTGTTTTGTTTTGTGTCATTCTTCGTCTTACATTGGACTCATAAATATAATTTTTAATGTGATTTAGAAGACTCCACTACATAGAGCGCACTTGGAACAGTGTTAGTACAAAGTTGGGCTAACAAAACGCATAATTTACAGTTTTTTAAGAACAACTTAAGATACGACACTGATTAAATCGCCATCGCAGCTTTAATCCTCTTCACCCATTATCGATTAAGGTGTTAGCTGTGTTTCCGAAAATGTTATAGTATATGTACAAAGTCTATATTTGTGTAGAGTATATTGCTTTGTTTAGAGTAGACATGTATGTTTGAGAACATGCATATTATTTATCTTTCCAATGTGTCCTTTAAATATCCAAGGTGAGTAGACACGATACATTACATTGCATAACATAGTATGAAAACTGACCAAACAAATTGTGTATGACGTTTGTGGGTTTTACGTCAATTTTAGGATATTATTGGCTATATCATGCAACAATAATTGTTAGCTAAGTGACTTTCCAAATGACACACCGAAGCAGCCTATCATGGAGTTGAAACTCTGGTCATTCAATTGCGAGTCAGACACTCTACCAACTGAGCTACTACGGCTTCATGATCTAAAATAAACTAGCATCTCACAATGAAAAGCTTTAACAGAGGACATCTACAATACCTCAACATAGAACACTAATTCAATACATCAGTCTTTCAAACTGTATGATAGCATTATCTAATCCGATTCCAAAGAGCTGACTTCCTCTTCCTCTTGGGCATTTGTCAGCATCATTATTTCACGTTATCATTTCTCCCTTAAGCTGGCTCGTCGTAGGGACGCCACTGATGACCTTGCGAGATATCTCTTCATTGTGCCCTGTTCTCCAATGATCTTTGGGATTTTGCAAAGTCCACGCCTGTCCACTATTTGATGTTATCTTCCAATCTCTTCTTCCGTCTGCTTCGTTTTCTCCTCCCTCTCATTGCGACCTGTAGGATTGCATTTGTCAGGCCAGATGAGCGTGAGACGTGACATACCATTTTAAATTACCTGTCTTTACGGTGGTGAGCAGATCTTCCTATGTCACAATTGCATCTTGTACCCGAACGTAATGTTGCTGTCCTTCCGAATATTCTTCAGTCTAGCTAGAATAATTGTTGTCGGGACAACCCCATAAAGAACATCAGTTTTGAACCTTCATCAGAGGCGGTAATTGAATCTTATAACTTTGTTGAGCTTTTGTCCATTCACTCTTATTTCGTTTTGGATGCCACTATGTTTGTTTGTCATTATCTTGGTCTTTTTAGTGCTGATCTCCATCCCATACCTTATTGCTTCTCGTTTAAAACGGTTTACTAACTTTTCCTGTTCTTGAATATCTCCTGCTAAGCCATCTGTATCATAAGCAAAGCGCAGGTTGGAGATTGTTCTGCCTCCAGCAATAATTCTACCCACATGGTGTTCCAGGGCATCAAGGATTCAGACATGATTCTTTCCAGGTAGATGTTGAAGAGAGTGGGTGAGAGATGGCACCATTGTCAGTCTCCGACCGTGGTTATGATCCAATACCCGATTTTGTCAATGACGAGAACTGCGCT
>JAECUM010002331.1:0-67657 GCA_016617855.1 Megalonaias nervosa
TGCCAGTAGCTTCTCGTGGGTCGGTGGTTCTTCCCGGGATTTTCCAGGGTTCTTCCTCCACCATTAATACTGGCCGCCATGTATAGCCTATCTTGTGCTGAAAAATGGCGTTAAACCCTATAACAACAACAACAACAACAAAAATTATGAACTTTTATCTTGAGTATTTCTAAATTCATTATCATCATATATATGCTTTTGCTAAAGTACAATTATCTCTACTTCTTTCAAGACGCAATGTTCTATACATTCTTTAATATCTTTGGAGCTGTACACAAATGTTTACTCGAATTACATCCATCCGAAATATTCTGTAAAGAGAATATACCGTATATACTCGTCTGGAAGTGGAGTCCAACTGCAAACTGCTCAGATCCAGACTTGGATATGTGCAGTTTGCTAATAGCAATAAGTACAGCAAGAAACATAGATCCTGAACTGTCATCGCATTATGCGACGGCAGGTCAGGGTCTATGTTGTTGGCAGTTGAACTCAACTTTACGCGAGTATATACGGTATCAAAGAAAAACTTGTCTTCGATTTATATCAAATTACAGGACAAACATAGTCTATAGTAATATGTATTCTCTGAAATGTATGTCGACCTGTTTCAATTTGTAAAGTATATTGAACACTATATATCTCATATCTATTATTGTAATGTACACTAATAATAAGACAAGCCTTTACAGTCCAGTATAATGAATCAAGTAAAAATACACATCGTCAATAAAAGAAACAAACTTGGCAGATAAGTCAGTTTTGCAGAAACTTAATTTTTCCATGCTTGCAGAAGAGATCGATCTAAAAGTAGAAATTCAAAAAAAAAAAGAAGACTTTTTTGAAACCTTAGTGGAGAGGGTGTGTTTACCTGTATTTCAGTTAAAATACAACATTAAACTTAAACTGCATATATCAGAATTTTTCACAAATATCATGAATTTATACGTGTGCTTACCTTTCAACCCCGACATGGTTAAATACATATGTATGTACAGTCGTTGTCTCCTAAGCGGAGTTAAAAAACAAAGTAGGCCTAACCATTTACTTTTGTTCTGTTGTTGTTGTTGTTGTTTTGGGTGTTTTTTTTTGTTTTGTTTTGTTTTGTTTTGTTTTCTAGGAAGAGGCAGATGAAAGTTAGTAAGAATTTGAAAGAATGCAAACAACAATAGTCGATTTGACAATGGTATCATTTGAAACTGTGCTAAATGCTTGTTTCTCGACTCTTCGCCGCAGTTGGAGATGAGGTTTTCTCAGACTGACCTCTCTTGTGCATTTGTCTTTAAGCTGTAGCAATTTAGTCTCCTTTGCGCACTTTCTACTCTCACATCATCAGGATAGATTTGTTAAGAAATGCAGACAAATTTGATCACAGCGGATTTTGGTGCTCTTCGTTGAATTCCAACATATTTTTCCGGGCCATAAATATTTTTTTTCTTTTTACATAACTGTTGTGTTATTTATGCTAAGACACTCATACAATAGTTTTGTTTCAATAATATATCATGTAATAACTTCTAATGACATTATGTAAGGAAGAGACGTAATGTCTAAGGCTTCCGAATGAACGTTAATATAATCTCTCGCTAGAATATATTATGGTCCTATTGAATGAAAGTATCGTTATGTCCTTGTGATAACAATATGACATTTTTATGTTCACGTAAATTTAAATAGGCATATGAGCTATACAAGTATAGGAGATCCGAATGGTGTAAAGCGCTCAACTTTGCCAAACACTGACATCTCACATTTGTCCGCGTGGGTTCGAGTTTCCAATTTGGGGATGTGAGGAAGCTTACCAGTAGCTTCCCGTGGGTCAGTTTTTGTTACCGGTGCTTTCTCGGATTCTTAATCCACCAGCTGTACTGACCACCATATATAGCCTATCATGCGCTGAAAATTTGGCGTTAAACCCAAAACAACAACATGAGCTCAATAATTTCAATCTTTTGCTCTCCTAGTCTCCTATTCGTTTCGTACATTTCATTTTAAAATAATTATTTGTGTGTGATCATAGTTGCATATAGTTTCAATGATCGCCAATTAATTCACTTTTAAGCAAAATTAAATGACATATAATTTATGTATAATTTTTATATAATTACAACTCTGTGGTCTTAAACTAAATAAAAGAAAGGAGCGAAAACCAACAAGTTTTGTAAAATTCAACAAATAATTTATTTCCCTAGAATAGAGAAAATTTCAAAAAGAACTTTCAGTATTGCGAATTAAATTCCAAAGAGTCCTAAAAGTTCTATCAATAGTCCTAATGAAAAAAAGTTCTAATTAAATTCCAGTGGTGTTCGAAATAAGATCCAGCGCTGACGGTGTTGATGTGCCTATAGTCTTGATTGTACTAATGTACCAGTGGCCTGAAGTGTGTTGATGTGCTAATAGTCTTCCAATTAATCACAATAATACAATCCAAGATGTCCTTGCCTGAATTCACTATAAGTCCAAATTAATGTTTCTGTTGAAGAATATTATTGAGCACTTTGTAATTCCAGAGAATAATAATTTGAATAAATAGTTCCTCCCTAATCAAAAACTGAACACAATAATACAAATGGTTCTGCTTCTGATATTATAGCAAGAATGAGTATTTGCTTGAGTAAACAAGATTATAACCCCTCTACTTGACTTTGGTCGCAATTACCATTTTCTGTAAATACTCTGTGACTTAATGGAATTTTTTATACTATAACATTCTTGGTTGTCAACAAGACAAATTCTGTTACCAAAATTATAATAATCAATGTAGAAAACATAGTGTGGAATAGGTTTATCCATGGGGAATACCAATATCCTAGACCCAGAACAAATAGACATGTTTACTTCTATTAATAACGATCCTAATATTTAACCCACACTCATAGTTAAATATTAACTATGTATTATTTGTTTAAAAAATATAAACGTTACTGGTCAGGTACACAATGAACTTAATTTTGGACAAGGTCAAGGTCAAAATACAATTATACGTAACTAATAATTATGGAGAAAAAAAGAAACAATACAAATTAAATATGCACAACACCTGCCCTCAAAAAAGGAAAGATTTATACATTAAAGCTTTCTTTAACAATTAGTCAAATATACATGTTATTCAAAATTACGTAAGTTGAAATCGTATAAACGACAAAAAATATACATGAAGCAATATAATACTTTATGCACGTGAAAGTGCAGCTGCAATTAGATTATCGTTCCCCTTGACGAACCGGAGGTCAAAATTTTATTCCTGGAACATGAAACTCCACCTTATTATTATTCTCTGATTTTTGTTTTTCATCTTGCCATTGAAACTAAGGGTGTTTTCATCGCTGAATACAATAATCAGAGAAAAGGCAGAACTAATACGCACTTCAAAGTGTTGCAAGGCCAATATCAAAGCCAAATATTCCTTCTGTGGAATAATTTATCTGATACTTATTTAATTGTTTAGAAATATAGCACACTGGATGATCTACACCATTTTTGACTTCTTGAATCATTACTCCACCAACCCCAGCATTGCTTCCATCAACAGACAGTTTAAATGATTGACTGAAATTTGGAGCTGAAAGAACTGGTACATTCTTAAGTGTGGCCATTAACTTATTAAAGGCCTCCTGACATTTCTTTTAAGACCAGTGAAGCTTGGTTTTCTTGCTCATTAAATTGGTCCGGGATTCTGCATTTATTGAACAACTTGGAGCGAAATTTCCGATAATATTCAGCCATACCCAAAAATCGCATCAGCTGCTTTTTACTGATGGGCACAGGGAATTCAGAATTAGCCTTGAACTGAAAATCTACAAGTTTAACTTGTCCTTGTCCCACAATATGTCCTAGAAATGTAACACGAATTAATTGTCAAATTTGCGTCACCGAGTCTATCAAAAAATTTCCTAATAGTTTGCAAGTGATCTTTCCAATTGTCCTTGTAGATAATGTCATCACAATTATCTAGACATGATGTAATCATGTTATAAAGCGTTGAAACGTAAAAGGTGAAATTTTCATCCCAAACGGCATTACTTTATATTGATAAAGTCCATCTGGAGCTACGAATGCCGAAATTTCCTTTGCCCTTTCCGTTAGAGGAATTTGCCAGAACCCTTTCAAAAGGTCAAATTTTATGACATATTTTGCATTTCCAATTTTGTCAATGCAATCATCGATTCTTGACAAAGAAAAGAATCTGATTTGGTGACACCGTTCACTTTTCTGTAGTCAGTACACATGCGGAAAGTATTATCTGATGTCGGAACAAGAATACATGGTGAACTCCAGTCACTAGGACTTGGTTCAAGGAAATCATTCTCCAGCAAATACTGAATTTCTTATTTTTAAATTCCTGTTTGAGATGGTTCATCCTGTACGGTGCTGTGTCACAGGTGCGGAATCTACAGTTTTAATGTCATAGTAGATTTTATTTGTTCGTATTGGAAATCTGGAAACAAGTGCTGATATCCAAATAATAGCTGTTTTAGCTCATTCTTTTCTTGTGGCTCCAGGTGTGAAAGTTTCTGGTCCAGAGTATTCAATATCTCTGAATTCCGAAGAATAGATACACCAAAGTCACTACATTCCGACTGCATTAAATCCTCATAGTGTGTGACAGTTACAACTAAGATGACTCCATGAATAATACGGCTATCTCTATCAACATACTCCTTAAATCCTCACAGTGTGGGACAGGTAAAACTACATTGGCTCCATGATTAACACGGATATCTCTATCAACATACTCCTTTAACATCCTAGGGGTATTAATAAAGTAATTTAAGTCATTTACTTTCTTTCTTACTTTATAAGGACCATAATAATTAGCCTGAAGAGGACTTTGAGGTTTTGGCAAGAGAGCTAGAACTCTATCACCAGACTGAAAACTCTTTCCCCTTGTGCTTCTGCCATATCTTAATTTCATTTCTGACTTGGTTTTAGGTAAGGGACTGACACAGTCTATTATTATTCTGCTAAATAGTTCGTTATATGCAAGAATAGGTTGCAGATGAGTCTTAGGTATCTTCTGTTTGGGTTTTCCTACCATTTGAAAAGTGTGACAGGATCTCCAGTATTTACAAATATCAATTTTAATTTTTGACCGATATAAATGCTTCAAGATCTGTGATAAGTCTTACTTACTCCTAAAGGACTACCCAAAGAAGTTTCATCGGTTAGACTAAGAATTTCCTGTCTATGCGACCTAGGAACAACAATTTGATAACTCACTGGCCACTTGTCACCAGCGGGTACGTCAGGTGATCTCCATTTTCTCATACGGATCCCTCTTAAACAAAATAAGAAACAGATACTTTGTAGCTTTAGTTTCGCCTATAGCCCTCTGAAATAAATGGGAGATCTAAGGATCTTGTTCCTGCTCGACAGCAGTGATTGTCGTTTGTCACCCTGATTAGAATAAAGAGAATGAGTGTAAAAAGAGGATCATTGTAATCAATACTATTTGATTGATCCATACCAGGAGCAAAGCCTGGCCAATAAATGTATCAGCTAAAGGAATAATTTCCTGATCAACATCATTCTCAAGAATTTTGTTCGCCATTGCTCTAGTAACCACACAAGCTGAGTGTAAATCAGGGATTTTCTTTTTCAAAAGGATGGACTTTCTGATTCAAACAAGGCTTGTCAGTTACAAGTGGATTAACCACAACCTTATCTCAGCTAAGTTATTGCCTAGTAATAAATGAATACCTTCAATGGGTAAGACTTTAATGTTCTGTCTTGGTTCTGTTGCTCATTTTTCAATCTGTAGCAATCAGAAATAAAATGTCGTTTCTTCTTACACATAGGAAGAGATAAGGATTTATGATCAGTCTTATCAGAATCTTGATTCCTAAAAGTTTTGCCAGATTGAAATTTGGAAGCGCTCGTATGAGACTGAAATGACTTTTTACCAATAAACTGTTGAGTGGAAGACTTACTGACAGAAGAAACTTTGTGAGTGAAGGAATAATCGTCAGGTGTACGAGCAGCATTTTCTAAAGCTTCGACCTTTTGGTCATCAAGATAGGTTTAACGTCACTATAGACGCAATTCTTGAACTCTTCAATTAATATGAGTTGTCTGAGGTTATCATAGTCTTGACCAACCTTCCTGGTTGAGCACCACTTATCAAATAATTGCTCTTTTTCTTTTGCAAATTCAACATGTGTCTGTCCAGTTTAATTTTACTTAAACCTTTGTCGATATGCCTCTCATAACCCTTCAAGGCAGATTCCTTAACCATATAATAATCAGCACTTTGCTATACTGACAGTGCAGTATAGACTTCACGAGTTTTGGTTATAAGTACACTTGTAATAACTGAGCCCAATGCTGTCTTGGCCATTTCAAATTTTCAGTAACGTTTTTCTCAAAATGAGGAAAATATTTATCTACTTATTTTTACTTAAAAAGGTGTACTAACTTAATATTTCTAGTAACATCAAAAACTGAACTTTTATGCAAAGGGGAGGGGGTAGTGTTTTCCATTTGCCAGTTCTAATTCTTTTAATCTACATTGAAATTCCTTTTATTTCTTTCCTCTTTGCATTTATAAATAAAGAACGTGGTAAACATCAGGTAAAATATGTTTATCCAGGGGGAATACCAATATCCTAGAACCAGCCGCAAATAAACATGTTTTTTTCCATCGAAAATGATCCTAATATTTAACCCACATTCATAGTGAAATATTAACTATGTATTATTGATTACATAATTACAAGTTACTGATCAGGTACACAATGAACTTAATTTTGGGCAAGATCAAATCCAAAAGACATATAATCATGGAGAGAAAAAGCTAATAAACAATACAAATTATTTATACAGATCTATATAGATATATTCTGTAACTTAAAGCTTCTTGTCTTATTCTGCCGAGCGTTTGTCTTTGGTTCTCGACCTAAAGATACCATGACATGGTTATTTCCTATACGGTGAAGCACTTGCTTTACTGTTTGCATATGTAAGTGAGTGTCTATACAATTTGTACGTAGTGTATTTTTGGCCACGCACCACATCATATCTAATTGCTGACGAAAATCGATATGATGATGATCGTGTGTTGGAATTTATGGTAGCGGCTGTTGAAAGCAGTTCGTGACATCAACCGAATGATGTTTCTCAGGAGTCACTTCTTAAACTATTCGCTCACAATCTGTCTCACGTCTGATATTTGCTGGCTTGTTTGAAGGGTATCATGCTCAAGGAATGTCCAACCTTCGCAAAGATATTTGAACAAATGTATGTCTGATCTCGGTTTGTCGACTTCTGGTATTGCAATGATAACTGTAATTCTAAATAACTATCAGTGCCAAATACTGGCTATTGCTGACGGTGGAAAGGGTGGAGGGGAGGAGATGTGGGAACACAATAACTTTCCTAAAAATCCTCAAATGTCCCAGGTTGACACACAGACCAGCTTTTTTCACAGTATTTCACAGTAATGTTATTTAAAAAAAACGGCAGTCGACACGGGTAAAAAGGACGACTGAACTACGTAATGCCAAACATTAGTTAAAGCATGAAAGAAAAGAGGAGCTGAAGGACAATTTGGATGAGTTACAACAATACACCCGAAAAGATTCCATCAAAATATATCGTTTGGATGACCTAGACAACAGGGAAACTACAGATAAGTGTGTTCAAAAAGTGCTAAATGTACTGGATAACAAACTGGGGATGACCATAACAGAGAGTGGTACTAGCATAGCCCATCAACTTGGCAGATTTGACAATAATGCCAATAGACCCGTAATTTGAAAATTCGTTTCTACGTTGAAGGAACTTTATGTTCTGAAGAAAACGAAATGCTGAAAGGATTACATATAGTTATAAGAGAGGATCTCACAAAGCAAACTACAGACTTTCTTCATAAATTAAAGGAATTGGACTGTGTTGAAGAAGCTTGGATATTTGACTGTAGCAGTTTTGCAAAACACAAGAGTGGTAGAGAACGCAGAACTAGAGAAAATGACGATTCGTCGAAACTTTTGATCTGAATTAAAAAAGTTTATTAATTTGGGGACTGTCAGTGTTTGAGACCTTTTGATTTACATTGTACTGGTCAAACAGACATAGGCAATGAAATGCTTTATTTGCATTTCTTTGTTATTGCTTTGAACTAAGTGCACTTGTGATAAGGGACTTTACAAAGCTGGCTACCTCATAATTAGCATCAGTGTGGATCATAAACTATTAGTATAAATATATTTTTAAAAATTAAAGATCAATGTATGTATGTATGTATGTATGTATGTATGTGTCTGTGGGTATGTATGTATGTATGTATGTATGTATGTATGTATGTATGTATGTGTGTATGTATGTATGAATTGCTTTCTATGTATGTATGTATGTATGTATGTATGTATGTATGTATGTATGTATGTTGTTGTTGTTGTTGTTATAGGGTTTAACGCCATTTTTCAGCACAAGATAGGCTATACATGGCGGCCAGTATGTATGTATGTACGTACCCACGTTAGCCGAGCCTGGACTCGAACTCACGCAGACAGAGGTGAGATGGCAGTGATCCGTAACGATCAGCGCTTTAGACCACTCGGCCACTCGGGGCCCCCTGTATGTATGTATGTCTGTGTGTATGTATGTATGTATGTGTATGTATGTATGAATTGCTGTGTATGAATTGCTTTGTATGTATGTATGTATGTATGTATGTATGTATGTATGTAGATGTGCATGTGGGATAAATATGTGTGTATGTAGGTATATGTGTGTGCATGTATGTATATATTTATATGTGTATATAGATGTATAAATTATTTCTAAGACTGGAATATTTAATGCAGGTAATCTTATGTGGTAAAATATAATTAGTGGCATTTTTAAACTACAAATCTGTTGCAAATATGTCAACTTTTGGAGGTCCGTTATACAATTAAAGCCTAAGTTTCAGTAATGTATATTACATTACCAGCATTTACTTTCTCCTACAAATTTTGCTGTTCCAGCAGACTGTCTATATTTTAGATAGACATAATTTTGTCTCACCAGCAGCAGACTGTATATTTTAGATAGACATCATTCTTGTCTCACTAGCAGCAAACGGTGTATCTTATCGATAGACATCATTCTTGTCTCACTAGCAGCAAACGGTGTATCTTATCGATAGACATCATTCTTGTCTCACTAGCAGCAAACGGTGTATCTTATCGATAGACATCATTTTGTCTCACTAGCATCAGACTGTGTACATTTTTCTGAACCATGACATTTTTTTTATTTTTCCGCAATCTCGTTAAGACTATTGCAAAGGAAAGCATCTCCAGGAGATTTCGAAGACTCAGTAAAGTGAGGATGGCGATGTTCATGTCCAGTTTCCCCTCATTCTCTAAATTTTTCATCGGCAGGATGGCGTAACGGGGC
This sequence comes from Megalonaias nervosa, assembly GCA_016617855.1. Lineage (NCBI taxonomy): Eukaryota > Metazoa > Mollusca > Bivalvia > Unionida > Unionidae > Megalonaias > Megalonaias nervosa. The sequence goes on from JAECUM010002331.1 coordinate 9,382, forward strand.
AAACCCAGATTCGCCGCCACTTTGTTGACACAGTGTTCAACCATGGGACTTCTAAAGATACTGGACACACCCTCTTTAACATGCCTACATATGCTGTCCACCTTCGTGAGTAGGACCACCTGGGAAATTTCTGAAAAGAGATTCTCAAGCTCACTATCTAAATGTAATATCTTGTAATAAATACAAAGGAGGGTAACTTATTATATAAATTTAAAATATGATATTGAGCGAAATAGACTGTTGAAGAAAATAAATACGATGTTACTTTACTTGTCATACACTGAAAAGCAATTGCAAACTTTTTCATTAAGGAAACCGCAAATTTTCCATCATTACACCTTTTGGATGTACAGTTCGAAGTGTGCTGATAAATTGCTCTCATTTAACTTCTACGTCGTGATCTTTCCTTTGATGGGTACAAAATGACGCGAGCGTCTGTATTCTGGCTCAGTTGTTTGCTTCTTGTTAAACCACAGCATTGAAGCATGGTCGGGTTTAGGAGCAGATGACACGGATGACCACTTGGGTTGTCGGCAGTAAAAAATACATGTACATATTCAGATTCAACAAACTGGGGAAGAGGGTCAGAGAAGACGCTCCTCGCCTGGGGCGCTATTTGGTAAAGGGCCAGTCCTGCATTGACAATTTCAGACAAAAAAAAAAAAAAAAAAAAATCATTCCTTGAAGAAAATGCATTATGCGGAGCAAATCTTTCATTTTGCATTGTATGTATATATGGATATACCAGAAATAAAATAATATGATTTATTCACTTAAATATAAATCAAGTTATCAAAATCATAGAAGGCTGCCCTTAAGATATTGAAGTTGTAGTTTGTCTTGTAAGGGTTGTCTCTCTTATTCCAAATGACTATTCCAGTATAATTTTGACATGAGCATACTGCTGCTGTGTCACATCTTTCCGTAAAAATTCCAAAATATTTCTTCATATCAGGTAAATGCGAAATACATGCCAGGGCCGGAGTAGCTATTGTTGCATAGGATGCATTTTGCAAGAACAAGTCAGCCTCTCCATTTATCGTGACACCAATACAAAAAAATAGGTTCGTAAAAGAGGTTTCTTTCGATAATGCTTCTTCTTAAAATCACTTCGCCAAATAGTATACAATCGTAAAAGTCTACCACGTCTATTGTTTGAAAACGATATAAAACATCGTTAGTTTCCATAAAACACTAACAGGTTTTTATCATTTGAACATCAAGCTCGTGATTTTCTGTTGCACCGCTTGTGATTTTGGCAATTATATGAGTTTCGTTCTAGTCATAAAAGAATTAGTCCAAAGTAAATTTGCTTCAAAGACACGAAGTCACGGTGCTTTTTACGGACAAGAAAATAATGAAGATGTACAAATTCTCGGTGAAGGTGATACGTGTTTCCAACATTCTCGTAGGCAGTTATGGCCGAATCCACTTTGAAAGGATTGACTCTTAGCAACAGAGCGACTGTATTTCCGACGATATTGTACTCGACCACATCTGAATACACAAACAGTAAATTTAGTCCTTCGTTCAATTTGATACAGTATAAAACGTACTTGTAGAAGCGACAATTGTTATGAAGATCTTTTGTGCTCAGTTCTATGTTGGTGTTTTCACACGTAAGAGCGAAGAAACTGGGAGAAAGTCCGATAGACAGCGTTTTGCCGTCGGATAATGTTAAGACGACAAAGAATTGTATGTACTCAATCAGTATATTTTGCCAAGTTTTCTCTAGTAAGATTTTGAGCAAATATAATAAAACCTTGCACGAATGCTCAGGGAATCGATATTCAAGTGGGGATTCGCTGGTAATAATATTTTGGATTCGTCAATGAGAGGACCATTTTTGAACTTGTTCGTTGAATATTTTGACGTGGAAAGTAGATAGATGTCCAACTACCTTCTTGACTTTTAATTGGGTAATGAGTGATATTAATTATTTTTACCAAAGTTACTTTCTAATGAGCTTCCTTATCCAAATGTATGAACTGAGGTAATTTGGCAGTGAAACCGGGTAATGTTAAATAAAATTGATTATTCATAGCTCAGTGGTTCTGGCATCTGAAGAGATACTCGTGGTCAAAGAAGAATGACTTTTACATTGTTCTACTGGAGGGTTGCTGCTGTGACTGAAAGAGTGGTGACTGGTGTAGGCAACAAGTGAAAAACAACTGATGAGTAGTATAGCCCGCAATTGTTTATCTACTTGATGCAAACTAAAGTTTCCAATGGCACAATACACTACAAATGATTTCGCAGAACAAGACGATTTCAATTTTCGAACACGTTCACTAAACTACACCAACATGGGTTGCTGTTGTTGCCAATTTTTAGTTCTTCAAGAGAGGAACTCTAAAATGGAGAGGTAGCTGCTGTGTTTAACGGCATGGTGGTCACTTCTACTTCCTTTTACAGTTAATACTTTGTAAAGTAGCAACGCCAGAACTAAAATCAGCTGGAAATCATTTCCATAGAACTTTTATTTCTGCAGTCAATATTTAACCACCTAAATGTTCTTCGATGGAAAATGCTTTCGATATTGTACACGTCGTCATATTTCTTCGTCACACGTTGTAACTCAGGCAACTAAAAAGTTCTTTTAACACGTCTTTGTTGAAATCTTCCAATTTAGAGTCAAGAGGATCACGTCCACTCACTTGTCCAGTTACACCAATCAATTCCGTCGTCCATAATCTTTGTCAAATCTCATCTCATCATTCCTCCTAAAAGAGGCACTGTAATCGATCCTAACAAAGGAGCGGCTACGTTTACCAATGGTCCAATCAGCATCTTCTTGGAACGAGCATTTTTTCTTTTGATTGGTGAATATTTTTTACATTCATCAGTTGGCGAAGAAAGTCACGATATTTTCCTAATCGCTCCTAGACAAAAGAACGGTTTCTTTCGAAACGTTCAAACAACATTCGCACATGCAATCGATGACTTTTGGTTGCTTTCTAAAAGACTTGTTTCCTCACAGGAACATTGGATTTTGTCAGTACTGAAAACACATCCCAATATTTAACTAAGCGAGGAGAAAATCATTTTTTTTTTTTGGATGAAGGATGCTTGAGACGATGATGGTGTAAATATCTTGGTAAAATATTTCTTTCAGGAGCAATAACACTGAAGTGAATCTTGTCCCACCTTTGTCCCTTTTGTTATACTGGAAATCATTTCCACTTGTTATCGGCACGTCTTAGCAGCATGATTCTTAATATTACTGTTGTTTTCAAGGGACTGACTCTTGCCAGTTCTTGCTTGGATGAATCCAGTAAAATTTGCACCACACCTAGTCTGTCTTGTACTTCTGTCCCAGTAAAAGCTAAGTTTGTGGCCGCAGCAGCAGCTGCCCCTGGAGCAGAAGAAGACGTTTCTTTTTTCAAATTAAGAAACATTGGTCTTAAATCAGGTTTGGTATGCAACATCATGAACGAAGTAGAAGAAAACGTAGCAGGAGAGACCGTCACAGAGATGCGAGCTTTTCATGAGTACGGGCACATTCTAGCGGCAGGATATCATTTCTGGTAGGAGAGTTTTCATTTTCTTTGGGACTTTCTTCTTGGGGCTTTTGTTCTTCTTAGAGTACCACCACCAGTCTTTTTGTGGTCTGCTGTGTTTTAGCGGGTTTGACTGTTTTTTGTTTTTTTTAACTTCGACATGTTAAAAGTGAATGAATAATGACAACTTCCACCAAGTTTTAAAAAAATGATTTGTTTTTTATTTTTGGTGTGAGTATCGATTCTTGGATCAACCAGTTGTAACAATGCAGCTCTATGTTTTTCAAAAATACATTTTGTTTGATGTGGTATGTGAATATTGCCATGTATAACTTGACGTGCTGTCAAGACAAACCATCATAACACTTTTTTGAGACTAGCTTCTAACAAATGTGAACGTATTTGTGCATTTATTTTCATGACTGGTGTCAAACATTGCACGAATCAGTTTGGCAAACGGATGAGCTTGATAGGAAATAATATGGAACAGTGTTAGAAAGAAACGATGTGAATGATGTTTTTATACTTTTTTAGACAGGCGAAAACGAAAAAGGCGACTTGTAAATGAATAGAACTCCTTCCTGGCACCAACTGTAAAACAAATTTGAACGAATTCTCAAATAATCAGCAGTGGTGGGTTTTAAATAGATAAGTAAATATGCATGTGGTGTTTGAGTGGCATCGTCATACGAATAACTCAACCATGGTGTTCCTAACTGTTTGCTAACACTTGCACTTGATATTCGTTTCTTGGAATTTTAAAGAACACCAAATAATGTTCATCGAGAATGATGGTGCGATGCGCTTTACTTGTTAACAATGAATTTTGAGTAGTGTAAATAATACTGTCATTATGATTATATCCTGTTCGAGATGACAAGATATGCTTGACTTCAGTCAGACACTATCCCATCATCTTGGCGAGGAATGCCTACGAAATTGAATCTCCTTGTCGTTCAGGGAGTAACGTGTAAGCTTACTGCCAAACTTTGTATCCAAACACGATACTTTGTGGAGGACGATCAAAAATGTTTGATTTTTGTTCGATTGACAAATTCAGTTTTTCCTGAACCACTGGGTCCAACGAGTAAGAGTTCTATTATTTCATGCTGAAAGCGGTGTTTACAGCAAACGCACTGACTACAACATAACTTGTCAAGAATATCATTTTCCTAATTCTTGATTTTCATTATTACTTTGTCACGATGTAAGTTGATTACAAGTCTTTGTGTTGACTAAAGCAGTTTCCAAACTGTTATTGTCATAAGCTTCTGTAACATGTATTTGCCAAATGTATGATCCAACCTGGTTAAAATTGTGTTTTTAATAGCTTGTCAGACAAATTATGAAAAACAATTAACCAATTAGTTCTACTGGAAGACAATGGTACGAAATGATATTAAGAGTGACGCATGTGGATTTAAATATTATTGAAATACCCATTGCGTTCTTGACTTTCTGTGGATCCTTCAAGTTCTGCAGAACTTCTGGAATGAGATCTGAAATGGCGTCCACTAGGGTGGCGTCAATGAAGAACGCCACACAGTGAATCTGATCATTTAGATTTGGGTACTTGATAAAGCCAGGGGTATCTCATGAAATAGAGCCACTTGGGTCCAGCTGGAAAAGGAGAGGAGACATTATGATAAAACTTAGGTCATCACATGCAGAAGAAATTTGTTTTAGAGGAGATGATAATATATCCATTCAAAGGGAGATTATTTTTTATATCTTTCATGATCAGACTGTAAAAACAATTGTGTCATCTTGGGACAATTTGTAGGCATGAGAGGTGAGAGAAGAATGTGTGGCAATAAGGTTTTAATTTTTCTTTGAAAAGTCTAGAGCGTTATGGAAAGTTACTTTATGCAAACATTCCAGTCTCAGGGTTTATAGTCTAATGTCCCAATCCAACACAATCCGCAATGATGAACTTTATAAGAGGAAATAAAGCACAGGTAAAATATTTCCAATAAAGTTTCAACAACATTAATTTTACCGAACCATGATTTCACTCATCTGTATCTTCTAAAAAAAAAAAAAAACCTAAGAGAATGATATTTCTTGATTACCGGAAACTTATTCGGCAGATGCCCTTCCAGAAGAGTCCTCAAATTTTCAATCGTCGTCAGGTTTCCGGATTCCAGTCCACGTGTGTCGCATAACCTGAAGATCAATGGCTGTCTGGTAATGCTGGATAGCACTGGATACTTTGAGAACTAAACCACAGTGAGAAGAAGAATAAACTTAGCTCCAAAAACATCATATTCATCGTGTTCAGAAATGCTTAAATGTTTCGATATTCCCTCCCATACCTCCAAATTCTTCTTTCCTTTGTAACAATTACTTGCCTTAATGAGTATATCTGACAATGACTTCCCATGAAACATTCTGCAAAGCAGTTAAATGGAATTGGACAATAATAATCCAAAGGTATTTTTGTATTAAAAGAACAAAAAAATATCATTTATAGTTTGCAAGCTTAAATCTTAGTAATCAAGGTATACCATAACATAATGAAGAAAGCAAATTTAGCTACAAGAAAATTTCGGTGCTAGGTCTGTTTCAGTTGAACTGATCAGAGGTATATAACTGTATGTGTCTCAGTCCTGTACTGGTATCAATTATTTGAACAAGGAACACAAATAGCAATAACAACATTGTAGACAGTCATCCGACATGGTGATAGAATATACGTGAACATAATAACTATGTCTGCAGCAACGTAACATTTTGAGAGCCTAAAGGCTTTAATCACATATAAACGTACTTTGGTGGTTAAACTGTTGAGTGCTCTTCCACTTCGAGCCTGATTGAAAACCTTCCCACGAAACACAGAGTTGACCGTATTGAAAAAGCTGGATTTTTCTGCCCCTACTGGTTCGATAATAAGGATATTAATGTTGGGAAACCTCACTTCTGGTCCCACCACATCCCTTACGGGCATGTAATTTTCTATCTCTCCTTTCAAGTTGTGCATCACCTAAATTAAGAAAGATTTCATTTTCAAATTTAAAATAATGTGAATTTCAAGAATAATGCCCTATTTATATAGGTACATAATCATATATCATGCAGGGTTGTATCACCAATAATGCAGTATTTCTATAGGCACAGACTCGTATATCATGTAGGGTTGTATCACAAAAATGCCCTATTTCTATAAGTGCAGAATCATATATCATGTAGGGTTGTATCACCAATAATGCAGTATTTCTATAGGTACAGAATCATATATCATGCTGGGTTGTATCACCAATAATGCAGTATTTCTATAGGTACAGAATCATATATCATGCAGGGTTGTATCATCAATAATGCAGTATTTCTATAGGTACAGAATCATATATCATGCAGGGTTGTATCACCAATAATGCAGTATTTCTATAGGCACAGACTCATATATCATGTAGGGTTTTATCACCAATAATGCAGTATTTCTATAGGCACAGAATCATATATCATGCAGGGTTTTATCACCAATAATGCAGTATTTCTATAGGCACAGACTCGTATATCATGTAGGGTTGTATCACAAAAATGCCCTATTTCTGTAAGCATAGAATCATATATCACTAAAAATGCCATATACTTTTATAGGTTCAGACTCATATATCATGCAGGGTTGTATCACCAATAATGTCCTATTTCTATAGGTACAGAATCATATCTTGTAGGTTGTATCAACAATAATACCCTATTTCTATAGGCACAGAATCATATAACATGTGGGTTGTATCATCATTGTGCCCTATTTCTATTGGCACAGAAACATATATCATGCAGGGTTGTATCTTTTATCTCATTTTAAGAAGACATTGAACCTTTATTTTAGTGCAATGTTAAGATTTATAAAGTCTCAAACTTTAAAACAGTCTCAACATATTATTTCTAGTTTTAATCTGGAAAGCCATACTTCTATCGCTATAAATGTTTCATGAGAACTTTTATTGAATGCCAGTGATTTTCTTCTAAAGTCATAATGGTCTATATTTTTGTCAGGTGTGGAGTGAATCCAGATCAGCATCGCTTTCGACAGAAGTAAGTAATAACTGGATGCAACAGAAAAAGGATAATACCTTCTCCGACCAACCTATTGTTGTTCTCCACGTCTTCTCATAGAGGTCGGCATGACATAAATCAGGCGAAATGTCATCTGCAAATGGAGGAAAAGAATACATTATTCTTTTACGAACTGTTCTTGATAGTACAATAACGTGGATCGATGAAAATGTTGTACATGTATATTTTTCTACACAAAACAGATGCCAGATGTGACTTAGCCTTTAGCATCTACCAGACTTTCTGATCTTTGTCATAGCTTCGCTTTGTCAGGTGTTAAGACAATATGTCTTAACTCAATCTGCTCTCAAACATCTCGTCATCATAGCATTCTCAGTATGCATTGTGTTGTGTTTTGTGTTTGTATCTTTCGGCAGTGTTTACCTACGCCTATAGTTCATGAAAACTTAAAGGAAACTTTACAATAGTTTTGCACTGGACACACACACACACACACACACACACACACACACACATATATATATATATATATATATATATATATATATATATATATATATATATATAATTCTCTGACCATCAAGTGAATATGGAAAGACATGATTTGCATTTTATAGAACACACACACACACACACACACGCACACACAGGAATATGTAAATCAAACAGCAATTAAAATGAAAGCACGTAAGGTGGTGAAACATTATTATTGACTGACGAGTGCGAATTACAAGTGAGCAATTGACGAAAGCAAAGGAAGATAGCCAACTATCTGGAGAAGCATATCCAGTACACAATGCTAAATTAAATAAATAATGGTGTCAACAAATATGGTCACTTGTCAATCAATCATATGCCATTATTGCAAGCAATCTTTCTGATTTCAAGTGAACTTACCAAGTACACTGTAGACTTCAATATCTATCATTTCTATTGTGCTATATGCAAAAGTGTTGAAATGAACACCCTGCATATCATATGCAGTGTTAAGTGTCATGCCTCCGTTGAGTTCCAGTGATTGACCGTCTCGTGCGATAGTTCCATTGAATGTATATAAGTGTTACGTATATGTAATTTAATTACTTGTGTGTTACCTTTAAATTCTTTTTTATTTTATTTTTATGATAACTTTATTCACTGGAGTTGACATTTTTTTAAATAGAAAATTCAGTTCAGTTCTTTTTAGTCTGATTTAAAACGCAGTAGTGTTGCTACATTGTATTTTTAGCTGACCTAGTTCCTGATCTTGGTTCAAAATTCGCAAACAAAGAGTGAAAATCATTGGTCGTAATCAAGGTCATTCTTGGCTTGCGTCAGCTCTGTTGTAAACAACCTTTTTTAAATTTATTTTATTATTGAAACTTATAGTAAGATTCGTTCAGTACAATCGAACCTGTAAATAGCCTACGTGCTAATTCACATATTATTTTACTGCGTTGTTCGGATTAAGTGATCATGTGACCAATCACGGGGTCTAAAGGGGTAAAACAGGTTTTGTATAGTGAAATAGTTAAGGGTTAAATCAGATATTGTATAGTGAAATAGTCAGTCGTAGTTTACACCTTCGGAGCTCAAGGTGTTTTTATTCTTGATGCCAGTTTGATTTAACATTCTTCTATTTTTGGATTTAATAATTTATATTCCCTGGAAACTACCAGTGCTCATCAAAATTCTTGGGCAAAGACATTTATTGGAAATTATTCGGAATTCTAAACCCGGAATATTAGTTTTGATTCATAAAATTCAACAAGGAACTGTTGACACATCAACACAGGACAGATTATAGAAGACGTCATCGCCTTCCATCTTGGAACTTCATCGGGATTCGAACTCTGATTCATTTAGAACTTTTTAGTGATATGACTTATATTTTTAAATTCTAGGATTAACTTTTGGATTAGGTTCACAAACCACAAGTCCTATTTCATAATTTTACCTTGTTTTCTAGGGAAATAAATTATTTTTTGTTAAATTTACAAAGCTTCTTGGCTTCACTCTTTTCTTTGTTACTTTTGTACGAGCCTACACGTAACAAAGAAAATTGGGCGTTCGTCCCTGGAATAGATGAATTTTGGCAAAAATATTTCAGAAAATTGTTTTTTGAAATTTAAATTCCCCTAGTTTTTAAATCCCAAGTACTATTTCACATTTTGTTTGAAAACTTTAGTGAAATCAACAGACTCTTTCACAGTGTCATCAAAAATGGAGATTTTCTTTCTAGTCCTACTCAGGAGCAGTTGAATAGTTTGAAAAAAGATGAACTGCTTAAAATTGCCAGAAAATATGATCTTTCTGAGGCAAAATCTTTATTAACGAAGCAAAAAATGAAAACATTTTGAGTCAGTGTTTGCTAGAAAAGAATGTTTTCGATAAAAGTGTTTTGGGTTCGATCAGAAAGTCTGTATCAGACTCTGATATAAAAGTAAAGGAATTAAAATTGAAATACAAGATGGAATTAGAGTTAAGGAAGCTGGAACTTCAGAAAGATAAAGAAGAAAAACAAATGCAATTGCAATTTGAGAAAGATGACAGAGAGAAACAAATGCAGCTGCAATTGGAAAAAGAAAAAGAACAAATGCAGTTACAGAAAGAACAAATGCAGTTACAGTTGGAAAAAGGAAAAGAACAAATGCATTTACAGAAAGAAGAAAAACAATTGCGGTTGCAATTTGAGAAAGAGGAGAGACAGAAACAAATGCAGTTACAATTTGAGAAACAGGAGAAAGAGAGACAGCTGTAATTGCAAAGAGAAAAGGATGAAAGGGAATTTCAAATTAAGTTACAAGAAATACCGCTGGCAAGTGAAAGGCACATTTCCACTCCACATACAAATTCAAGTTTTGATATTACAAAGAATATCAGGTTAGTGCCCCCTTTTAGAGAAAAAGAAGTAGACAAATACTTTCCTCGTTTTCAAAAAGTTGCTGAAAATTTGAAATGGCCAAGGGAGCATTGGACTCAATTACTACAACGTGTAAATATTGGTAAGGCTAGTGATATTTACCATTCACTGTCAGTTCAGCAAAGTACTGACTATGATCTGGTTAAGGAATGCATCTTAAAGGGTTATGAGTTAGTCCCTGAAGCTTATCGGGAAAAATTTAGGAACTATAAAAAAGAAGCTGGACAAACTCACGTCGAACTTGCAAGAGAAAAAGAGCAGTTGTTTGATAGATGCTGCTTAGCCAAGAAAGTTGAACATGATTATGGAAATCTCAAACAACTTGTATTACTTGAAGAGTGCAAAAACTCTGTCAATAACGACATTAAGACTTATCTTGAAGAGCATAAGGTCGAAACCTTGGAAAATGCTGCTCATGCTGCTGATGAGTATTCCTTAACTCATAATGATCCTGTTGTAAGCAAGTCTTTCACTCAGCAGTCTACTGGTAGAAAGGTATTTCAGCCTAATACGACTCCTTCTAAAACTCAATCTGGCACAACTTTTAAAACTCAAGCTTCTGATCAGTTTCATTCAAAATCTTTGTCTATTCCTACGTGTACCTATTGTAAGAAGAAAGGACACATTATTTCTGATTGCTTCAAATTGAAATATAAGCATCAGAATCAAGACAGACCTATCCCAAATGCTCTAATTTCTAAGAGGTCAAGGTCATGGTCATGTATTGAAAGCAATATATTTGTTGGGTCTAATAAACCCCAGTCTGATTTTATTATGGAGAATTATGAACCATTCATGTCGAAGGGTTCTATATCACTCTTGGGTGATTTGGCCAATCCTATCCCTATTAAAATTTTGAGGGATACAGGAGCTTCTCAGAGTCTTTTATTATCAGGAACTTTGCGTTTTTCTGAGAAGTCTTCTTCTAATGAGAGTGTTCTCATTCAGGGAGTAGAGTCCGGCTTTCTTAATGTTCCTCTCCATTCTGTAAATTTGTCATCAGACTTACTTTCAGGATCTGTGACAGTCGGAATAGTGCATAACTTACCCGTTGAGGGCATTCGTTTGTTGCTAGGCAACGACCTAGCTGGAGACAATGTTGTGGTTAATCCACTTGTAACTGACAAGCCTTGTTTGGATCAGAAACTTGATCAATTGAAAAAGAATACCCTGAGCTATACCCAGCTTGTGCAGTTACCAGAGCTATGTCAAAGAAAGCTCTTGAGAATGATTTTGATAAGGAAAATATTCCTTTAGCTGACACATGTATTGGTCAGGCTTTTGATGAGGTCACTTTCACTTCTAATTTGGATCAATCAGGTGGTATTGATCACAGTGATCCTCTTTTAAATACTCATTCTCTTTTTTTCTAATTAGGGTGACAAACGACAATCACTTGTTGTCGAACAGGAAAAAGATCCTGAGATCTCCTGTTTGTTTCAGAGGGTCATTAGTGAAACTGAAGCCACTGAAGTATCTGCCAGGTATTGCATTAAAAATGGAATTCTTATGAGAAAATGGAGACCTCCCGAGGTACCTCTGGTGACGAATGGTCAGTGAACTATCAAAATGTAGTTCCAAAATCTTACAGACATGAAATGCTTAGTTTGACCCATGAAACTCCTCTGGCTGGTCATTTAGGGAGTAATAAGACTTATCACAAGATTTCGACTCACTTTTATTGGCCAAAAATTAAAAGTGATGTTTGTCAATACTGCAGATCTTGTCATACTTGTCAAATGGTAGGAAAGCCCAATCAGAAGATATCTAAATCTCATTTGCAACCAATTCCTGCATTTGACGAACCATTTGGCAGAAAAATGTTAGATTGTGTTGGTCCCTTACCTAAGACCAAGTCAGGCAACCAATACTTGTTGACCATTATGTGTGCGTCAACAAGATTCCCAGAGGCAATTCCTTTGAGGAATATTGAAACCAAAACTATAGTAAAAGCTTTGATGAAGTTTTTTACTCACGTTGGCCTTCCCAAATCTGTACAATCTGGTCATGGGTCAGATTTTATGTTTAGAATTTTCCAGCTAGTTATGCTTGAATTTGGCACTCAGCAATTCAAGTCAAAAGTGAAATTATGGTTTCACAGAACTTCAATGGAGAGAACTTTTGATTCTTGTAATAGAGTTCATTCTCTCTTGCTCATTCTTCAAAATTTTCTTCAAATTAGATTTTACGGCCCTTACAAAGTTAAGACGAAAATAAATGAGTTAAATTATATTAGTACTCTGATCTAAATAAATTAATGGAGTACCAGTATATTGAGAGAGATAGCCAGGTAAATCATGCAATTAATTTAGTTGTACCTGTCCCACTGACTGAGGATTTAAGTGAAGGGATTCAATCGGACTCTACTGATTTTGGGGCAACAAATCATCGGAATTCAGAAATTATGAATAATCTGGACCAGAAACTTTTACATGTGCAACAACAAGAAAGGAATGAATTTAAACAGTTATTATTTGAATATGAGCACTTGTTTCCAGATGTTCTTACGAGGACAAACAAAATTTTTCATGACGTTGAAATTGTGAATTCTAAACCTGTGAAACAACACTCATACAGGATGAACCCTCTCAAACAGGAATATTTGAAAAAGGAAATTCAGTATTTGCTGGAGAATGATTTCATACAGCCCAGTAAAAGTGATTGGAGTTCACCATGTATACTTGTTCCGAAACCAGATAAAACTTTCCGTATGTGCACTGATTATAGGAAGGTGAACGGTGTGACAAAAACTGATTCATTTCCATTACCATGTATCGATGACTGCAATGATAAAATTGGAAATGCCAAGTATGTCACCAAATTTGACCTTCTGAAAGGATTTTGGCAAATTCCACTAACGGAAAGAGCAAAGGAAATTTCGGCATTCGTGACTCCAGATGGAGTCTATCAATATAAAGTAATGCCGTTCGGGATGAAGGGTTCCCCATGTACCTTTCAACGTTTGATGAATATGATTACCTCTGGTCTAGATAATTTGATGCTTATATCGATGATGTCATCATCTTCAACGACACCTGGAAAGACATCTAGCAACAATTCGGAAATTCTTTGACAGACTCACTGATGCAAGTTTGATAATTAATTTAATCTAAAAGTGAGTTCTGCCGTGCTTGTGTAACATTTCTAGGACATATTGTGGGACATGGACAAGTTAAACCTATAGATGCTAAGGTCAGGGCTATCTCGGAATTCCCTGTGCCTGTCAGTAAAAAACAACTGATGCGATTTTAGGTGTGGCTGGATACTATCGGAAATTTTGTTCCAATTAATCTAATATTGCTGAACCCCTGACAAATTTATTGAGCAAGAAAAATAAGTTTATTTGGGCTGAAAAATGTCAGGAGGCTTTTGACAAGTTAAAGGCCATACTTAAAAGTGCAGCAGTTCTTACAGCTCCCAATTGCAATCTTTTAAACTATCTGTTGATGCAAGTGATGTTGGGGTTGGAGCAGTATTGATTCAAGAAGATAAAAATGGTGTTGATCATCCAGTGTGCTATTTTTGGAAGAAATTAAATAAGCATCAAAGAAATTATTCAACAATCGAGAAGGAATGTTCGGCTTTAATATTGGCGTTACATCATTTTGAAGATTACCTTAGTTCAGCTCCTTCTCCGATTGTTGTATTAAGTGATCACAACCCACTTACTTTCATCGACAAGATGAAAAACAAGAATCAAAGATTATTAAGGTTGAATTTGTTGTTACAGGAGTATAATCTTGACATCGCGCACATCAAGTGAAAAGACAATTTAATTGCAGATGCACTTTCCCGTGTATAGAAATATTATTTCATGTACACTTTGTATAATTCATAAGAGTTCTTCTTATGTAATTTTGTTTTACTTCATCTATAATCAACATATTATTAAAAAGAAAGCTTTATTATATAAATCTTTCTTTTTCTTTATGGGGGAAGTGTTACGTATATGTAATTTAATTACTTGTGTGTTACCTTTAAATTCTTTTTTATTTTATTTTCATGATAACTTTATTCACTGGAGTTGACATTTTTGTATAGAAAATTCAGTTCAGTTCTTTTTAGACTGATTTAAAACGCAGTAGTGTTGCTATATTGTATTTTTAGCTGACCTAGTTCCTGATCTTGGTTCATAATTCGTAAACACAGAGTGAAAATCATTGGTCGTAATCAAGGTCATTCTTGGCTTGCGTCAGCTCTGTTGTAAACAACCTTTTTTATTTTTTTTTTATTATTGAAACTTATAGTAAAATTCGTTCAGTACAATCGAACATGTAAATAGCCTACGTGCTAATTCACATATTATTTTACTGCGTTGTTCGGATGAAGTGATTACGTGACCCATCACGGGGTCTAAACTGGGTTTTAGTTAAGGGTTAAAACAGATATTGTATAATGAAATAGTCAGTCGTAGTTTACACCTTCGGAGCTCAAGGTGTTTTTATTCTTGATGCCAGTTTGATTTAAAATTCTTCTATTTTTGGATTTAATAATTTATATTCCCTGGAAACTACCAGTACTCATCAAAATTCTTGGACAAAGACATTTATTGGAAATTATTCGGAATTCTAAACCCGGAATATTAGTTTTGATTCATAAAATTCAACAAGGAACTGTTGACACATCAACACAGGACAGATTATAGAAGACGTCATCGCCTTCCATCTTGGAACCTCATCGGGATTCTAACTTTGATTCATTTAGAACATTTTAGTGATAGGATTTATATTTTTAAATTCTAGGATTAACTTTTGGATTAGATTCACAAACCGTAAGTCCTATATCATATTTTTACCTTGTTTTCTAGGGAAAAAAATTATTTTTTGTTAAATTTACAAAGCTTGTTGGCTTCACTCTTTTCTTTGTTACCTTTGAACGAGCCTACACGTAACAATAAGTCATGTCCGCTCCCAAATTTTGGTCCATAATTGCTGTGATTATATATGGCATTAGCAGGCAGCTTAACGTTGAATCTCTTTGAATTCAGCTCGCCATTGTAACAGAGCTGAAAGAGGAATGCCGCAGTACCATGAACGTAGTTGGTACCGTTCTGCCAACTCATCGTCGTGTAACCGCCGACTATCATCTTGTAACGATTGTACAAAACCGTCAGCGTTCGTCCTTGGTTGTTACATTTGCTATGGAAGACAGACACATTGCATCCATCCCTCTCTGCATTGTAAAGAAGATGGAATGTCTTTCTTCCCCCTCCAATTAGTGCCTCTATCCTCTTTTTGTCACATTTGGTCAGCTTATCAACCTCTCGTGCTAAATGAAAATCACAACTATTTAAATAAAACAACCAGTTCTAATTTAGACATTGCAACGTTAAACAAGAAGTGTTGTCCTCCGTCTCGCATCATCGAAAGACACGAGTAACAGGTTTTGGGCATATTGTGAAAATATTCTAAGTCAGTCACTGACAGTAACTCAGTAAAATGTTGTAAAGACTTTCCTCAAACTGACATAATCTATAATCTTACTAATATGAAGCTTCATAGGGATAATAATTTTATTCTTAGATTTAAAATTATTTAAAGTTCTCTTTAAAATGTATTCAAAACCAGCTCATCATCAAATTCATCTTAGATCTTTCATCTCCAAGCATTTCAGAAAAAGTGAAATTACAAACCTGGGCAATGCTATTCGATACCATCAAATGACCATAACTCTGTAGAATATCGTCAAAATTTTTATCATCACTAAACTCATCTAAGACCTTGCTAAGATTAAGCTTCACAGCAAATTAGATCAAAAGAAAAGTGAAGATAAAGAATGCTAGTGTTCCATATACTCAATATTAGTTATTTTTCAATTGTCACGTCATCAAATATCATTTACATGTCGAGTCACCAAATATCATTTACATGTCCAGTCATCAAATACCATTTACATGTCGAGTCACCAAATATCATTTACATGTCCAGTCATCAAATACCATTTACATGTCGAGTCACCAAATATCATTTACATGTCGAGACACCAAATATCATTTACATGACGAGACACCACCAAGCCATTTACATATCGAGACACCACCAAGCAGCACTTTAATATCATTTACGTTCTTTTTGCCATTTTTTGTGATCATCTTCTTTTCTTGTTTATTAAAATATTACTGTACAGCTTAAAATAATGTACTTATCACACATCACTACACGAATTAAGTTTCTTATATCTTGTTTTGTTTTTCATTTAAATTCAGTGCATTTGTTCTACATTCAAAAGCATTATACATATGTTAAGCAGTAACTTGGAGACCACAAATAAAAACTCAAAATAAGTTATTTGGTATCTTCTGAAAATAGTTATATTTTAAATGAAATTGCAGTGTTTCCTATTACCCAAAATTACGTGTATCAGAGACTCCAAAATTTTTAATTTGACTCCCTCATTTTGATACCAAGATTGGGGGGGGGGGGTATAATTCAATCTGACCCCCAGTTCTGACACCAAGGTTTTTTCTACTCAGTCTTGCATCACTTTGGGATACACTGAACTAAAGATTTAGTGCAAGTGGTCTTTCCGAAACAGGCCTAATCACATTTGTACTTTTTGTACAAAAGCCAAGTAGCCAATTTCAATTTACCGCTCCGGTGGCCTAGTGGTTAGAGCGTCCGCCTCGGATGCGGGAGGTCGTGGGTTCGATCCCCGGTCGAGTCAAACCAAAGACTTACAAAAATGGTACTAATAGCTGCCTCGCTTGGCGCTCAGCATTAAGAGGTTAGTGTTAGGACTGGTCGGCCTGGTGTCAGGATAATGTGACTGGGTGGGACATCATGCTACATGTCTGCGGCATGATGCCCCAGTGCTAGACATCACTATAAACTGTCACACTGCAGACATCGTAGCGATATGACTGAAAAATTGTTAAAGCTACGTTAAAAATCATAATCACATCACATCACATCACACCAATTTCAATTTTATTTCTTAAATATATATTTTTTTCTTAAGCTTAATATTGATTTCTACTTAATCCATGTAACATATTTACTCTGGTCAGCAGATCTGAAATCAGATAAAAAAAAAATTAACTAATATTAATGGTTTCTTCAAGACAGAGTTTGGCAGAGTGCAGAATCTTGCACTTAAACTTTGAGATATGATGTCCCATTTCTTGAATTCTCAAGGACTACAAAGTAACTCTAAGACAAAAATTTTATTTCACTGTTTTTGGTAGATATTTATTTGACAATACTTGATTTGATTGAAATATATTTCCAGATAAAACACAATATTCGCAGGAATAAATTTGGGGCATCCATTCAAGCATCAATAAATACCAGCCTGATAATATACACAATTTTGTTACGACCATGTAGTTTAATTACATGTGTGTTAAAATTTGAATTCTTTCTATTTCATTTTTATTTAATTATTATAATTTTTATTGTGATGATGATTATGTTCGCAGGGTCTGACATTTTGATAAAAACATCGTGTTTATTTAGAACGTAAATGTGACTCGTGTGAGCACGATTTATGCATGTCGGTTTGTCGATTCAAGTAAACAGTCGGCAAAAGCTATGTAAATGATTGGTCGTGACCACGGTCATTTCTAATAATACTTGTTGACATTCTGTATTCCAATGGCGAGATTTCGAAATCGCCATGTGTTCTTCGTGCGTGTACATGAAATGACGTTTTAGTTAGCCTTAAATACTCAGGTACCTGCGAAATAGTCAGAGAGTCACAGTTTAACATCTTATAGAGTTTCTAATACCTTGAGAAGAAGGTATTCTTTTGTGCTGGAAAGAGTTGTTCGTTTGTACGTCTGTAGAACGACTGTAGATCGACATGTGTTTTGTTATGGATGATAGCTGTACTTCATCTACCTTTTAAATAACAATTATTTTCCCTGGAGAACTATACATAACTGGCTCTTTTACAAAGACATTTAGTGAAATTAATTCTAAATTGGAACAGAACAGTACAAATTGTGATTCACAGTGAAAATTCTGGACACCTGTGTAAAACCTTCGTCTGACGTCATCATCCGCCATCTTGGAACGGAATTGAGATTCAGACTACTTCAATTAGAACTGTTTATTTACAGGACTTATGTATTTTTCACAATTCTAGGACAAAGTTTTGGATTTTCTTCGCAAATCGTAAGTCCTATTCTATGTTTTCACCTTTTCACCGTGTTTTCTAGGGAAATAAATTATTTTTGTTAAAACTTACAAAGCTTGTTGTCTTCGCTCTTTTCTTTATGTTTCTTTAAACGAGCCGATACGTAACAATTTTCATAAATATATTCAGTCTTTTGGTCATGGTGATGTTGGTCAGGGTGATGTCTGCAAACAAACAAAGAAACGTATTGTTTTTCAAAGCTCTTCCTTAAGGCTTCACAAGCCATGAGTGGATATCTCCAAATCCTTCCTTAAGGTTTCACAAGCCAAGAGTGGATATCTCCAAATCCTTCCTTAAGGTTTCACAAGCCAAGAGTGGATATCTCCAAATCCTTCCTTAAGGCTTCACAAGCCAAGAGTGGATATCTCCAAATCCTTCCTTAAGGCTTCACAAGCCAAGAGTGGATATGTCCAAATCCTTCCTTAAGGCTTCACAAGCCAAGAGTGGATATGTCCAAATCCTTCCTTAAGGCTTCACAAGCCAAGAGTGGATATGTCCAAATCCTTCCTTAAGGCTTCACAAGCCAAGAGTGGATATGTCCAAATCCTTCCTTAAGGCTTCACAAGCCAAGAGTGGATATCTCCAAATCCTTCCTTAAGGCTTCATAAGCCAAGAGTGGATATCTCCAAATCCATTTCTCAGGGTTCGTCACAAACACATTTCATAATAAGCAACCTTTCAATGTCTTTAATTACTTATAGACTACATAAATGTAAAATAGCTACACATCGCAAAATCATTAACAATAACCTTTGCTAAATAATGAGACAAATAAAGCAAAGGATCTTGTAACTGCAGGGATATCTAAAACAAATAAAGTAAAGGATCTTGTAACTGCAGGGATATCTAAAACAAATGGAACAGATCTCAAGTTTAATAACTCTATGACATCTATCCTCAAGAATGACTACACTGGTATGTAGAATATATTAAGTGAGTTTTCATTTAATCAGAATCTTATATACATGATTTTACAATAAGACTAAATTCAGATGTAACACAAAAGCATGCACAAATAAAGTGAAAATTAGCTCGTAAGGAGTATTTTGTGTGGACATATTCATCTATTTTCCTAACAATGAAAACGTTTCTCAGTAATCTTTGTCCCGCTTAAAATACACCCTTTGCGTTCTTTGGACTGTCTATGGTACAAGTCACATGGGTTGTGTATGCGCATTTACTCATTTTAAATTAAATATAAATTGTTCTTTAAAATTTAACAATAATTTTCTTTAACCAAAGTTTATTCAATCCCGATTTTTGAAAGATCTGCACCTTAACTGTCATCAAGAAACTTCCCGACGAAAATTATCGATCTCTACGGTCTAATACAATGGTGGCCATCTACTAAACTTGGGTCAAAATAAGAGCGCGTCCAATGGAATCGTCATAATCTAGGGTTGTACGAATTTGCTTATCAATATGAGTAGCTTTCATTGTGACATCACAGCGCGCGACGATCAATCTGGATTGTACCGGATCACACCTTTAGGTTCATTTCGTCCAAAAATATCTACGTACTTTAACATTGATTTTGCCATATCCACCTCTATGGGCGTCTAGATAATGAGCTTCCAAAGGAATATGGATGTATACGAATCCAAATGAAGTGAATACTTGCCACTTATAGGTATGTATAATCAAATTTTTAAAAAATGACACACATTACTCGAATGCTTACATGACCAGTGTGATTTGTACTATAGTGACTTCTTAATTTTAAGATGAAAAAGTTTCTGTCCAGATTCCTCTTCTTATTCCGATTCTTCATGCTCAGAATGGCATGTAGGGACAATTCCTGGTCCTTTTCTAGTCAGTCGAGACTATGATTACAAAATTTAGTTAGTGTCATAAGGAGGTTAAATTAGAGTGACAATCTCAAATGTTTCACTTTTGTTATTGGTTTTATTAATGAGTTTGATGAGGTGATATATTTGTAAACATTGGTTTAAAATTCATTATCACACAGCTTTTCTTTAAAGAATCATCATGAATTCTTGAAAGAATGAGGACTAAAATAATGATTGTCAAAAAATGTATTTGCAAAATAACTGTAATTGAAAAATTGGCAGCTAAACTTAAATGGATGTGGCGTGCCAATGCAAATCCTTGATGCAAGAAAATGATGCCGACCAATCATCAAAGAAAGCTGAAAATCTATCATCTTAATCAAATGTGCAGAAAAAGGTATATTTTTGAAGCAAATTTAAATCTGAATATATATATATATATATATATATATATATATATATATATATATATATATATATATATATATATATATATATATATATATATAAACCTGGGAATATTTCTCCTCAATCTCGTCCAATCATGTCTATCTTGCTGAAGAGGAAGGCATCTGCATTCTCCAGGATGGTCCTGAGGCTCAGTATGGCGAGGATGGAGACATTCATATCCAATCCCCTTCATTCTCAAGCTTTTTCAGTGGAAGAATGGCATGGCGAGTTAAACCCAAATTTTCAGCCACCTTGTTGATACAATCCTCAACCACTGGACTCTTGAAGCCATTTGAAACATTCTCTTTCACGTATTTGCACACACTCTCCACCTTCGTGAGTGGAACAACCGATGGCATTTCTAAAAGAAAGAAAATCGAGCTCGTACTTTCACTATCTGCATATAATTACTTGCAATGAAAAAATAAAGGAGAATTATTTTTTCTTTAAACTTAAGTGGCCTATACAAATAAGCAGCTGAGAAAATAAATTATTTATCGATTAATATTAACATCAAATGGTATGCAAAACTAAGCTGCCGAGAAAACAAATTCCCATTTCGCTAGCGTTCTTTGCACTAGATGGCAATTGACAGCTAACCAGGTTGATTGTTTATTCTATTATCACATACTACTTACAAGATCCGCTCCGGTGGCTAGTGGTTAGAGCGTCCGCCTCGGATGCGGGAGGTCGTGGGTTCTATCCCCGGCCGAGTCATACCAAAGACTTACAAAAATGGTACTAACAGCTGCCTCGCTTGGTGCTCAGCATTAAAAGGTTAGTGTTAGGACTAGTCGGCCTGGTGTCATGATCATGTGACTGGGTGGGACATCATGCTACATGTCTGCGGCATGATGTCCCAGTGCTAGACATCACTATAAACTGCCACACTGCAGACATCGTAGCGATATGACTGAAAAAAATGTTAAAGCTACGTTAAAAATCCAAATCACACACTTACGAGATCAAACTTCAGACATTTTGCTTATACTTTTGCTCTTACCTTCCATGCGATTTTCTCTTATATGAAGTATGCGTGTATATATATATATATATATAATGTAAATCTATATTTTCTGTAACTTCTGTTATATAATTGTCGTAATTTTCATTTCATGGCCGTAATAGTTTTTGTTAGATATTGTGTGCATAATTGGGCTTTGTTAAGAATGCAAATTACGTAGGATCTATAAATAGATGTTTACGTACGTGTTGACAGTCAGTAATAATAATTTTAATAATAAGACTTAAAATAGCACCTATGGTGTGGTTTCTCAGTGACTGATGATATATGGAGGAATTGTTTCAACTTGCCAGACAATATGATCTTGCAGAGGCAAATCAATCTTTATTAAAACAAGAAATAAAAGACATCTTGATTCAATATTTGCTAGAAACGAATATTTTTTATAAAAGTGCTTTGAGTTTGATTGGTAAGTCCGAATCTGGCTCTAGCATTTATGGAATTGAAATTAAAGTACACAAATGAAATGAAGTTAAGAAAAGCTTGAGCTTGAAAGAGAGGAAAGAGAAACAAATGCAATTACAGAATGAAGAGAGAGAGAGAAATTAGAAAATAAGAAAAAGAAATGGAATTGAAAATGAAAATGCAAGAAAAAGAAAGAGAGATGCAAATGCAAGAAAAGAAAGAGAACAGCAAATGCAAATACCAAAAACGAAAGAGAAATGCAAATGAAAATGCAAATTCAAAAGAAAGAAAGAAAGGGAAAAGGAAGAGTGGCAAATGCAGATACAAAAAGAAAGAGAGATGCAAATGAAACTGCAATAACAAAAAGAAGAAAGAGGTGTGTGTGTGTGTGTGTGTGTGTGTGTGTGTGTGTGATTTAGATTTTTAACGTAGCTTTAACAATTTAGAAAGAGAGGGAATGCAGGTAAAATTAAAAGAAACAGAAATGGCAAGTAAAATGTACTCCACTCATGAAAGTTCAGCTTTTTTGTATCTTGAAGGCTTGTAAGTTGGTACCTGAGGCATATCGACAGAGGTTTCGGAAATGTAAAAAGGAAAATAGCCAAACCCATGTTGAGTTTCCTCGGGAAAAAGAACAACTATTTGATTGGTGGTGTGCATCAAAAGAGATTGATAAAGATAAATGACAAACTTAGACAACTCATATTAGTCGACGAGTTCAAGAACTGCGCCACAGTGGCGTCAAAATTTACCTTGATCAACACAAGATGGATACTTTAGAAAACGTTGCTCTTGCAGCTGACGGGTATTCCTTGGCTCACAAAGTTTCATTTGTCAGCCAGTCTTCCTCTCAACGAATGGTTAGTAGGAAACCAAATCAGTCTCATTCAAGTACTTACAAATTTCAATCTTGTACAACTAATCGGATTCCAATGACTGATAAGACTGATAAAAAAATCCATATTTCTTCCTACGTGCACTTATTGCAAAAATATGGGGCACGTTATTTCTAATTGCTTTAAGTTAAAATATAAGCAACAATATAAAGATAGAGCAGTTCCAAATGCTTTTGTTTCTCATAGGTCATTGGTCATGGTCGTGGTCATGTACTGGGAACAATACATTTGTGGGGTCAAACAAACCCCAGTCTCAGTCTGATTATATTATGGAGAATTATGAACCATTCATGTCGAAGGCTTCTATATAACTTATTGGTGATTCGACCAATCCTATGACTATTAAAATATTAAGGGACACAAGAGCTTTTCAAAGTCTTTTATTGTCAGGTACTTTGCCTTTATCTGAGAAGTCTTCTTCTTCTGAAAGTGCTATTGTTCAGGAAGTAGATTGCAGTTTTATTCAAATTCTTCTCCATAATGTTAATTTAACATCAGACTTAGTTTCAGGGCCAGTGACTGTTGGCGCTGTGAATTCTTTTTCCATCGAGGGTGTTCATTTATTGCTCAGCAATGATTTAGCTGGAGACATGGTTGTGGTTAATCCACTTGTAACTGTCAAGCCTTGTTTGGGTCAAAAGGTTGATGCTATTGAAAATGAAATCCCTGATTTATACCCTACTTGTGCAGTTACTAGAGCTATGGCAAAAAAGTGCTCTTAAGAATGAAGTTGACCATCAAACTATTAACAAAATAATCCTTTGGCTCACACGTGTATTGGTCAGGCTTTTGATGAGGTCACTTTTGCTTCTGTTAATGATCAATCAAAAGGTATTGATCATTGTGATTATCTTTTAACAACTAATTCTCTTATGTCTAATCAGGGTGAGAAATGACAATCATTTGTCGTAGAACAGGAAAAAGATCCTGAGATCTCCTGTTTGTTTCAGAGGGCTATTAGTGAAGCTGACTCCGCAGAGGTACCAACTTGCAATTTTTTTAAAATGGGATCCTTATGAGAAAAAGGAGACTACTATTACGAGTGGTCACTTAGCTATCATATTGTGGCGTCTATGTCATTTAGGCCGGAAATTCTATGTTTAGCCCATGAACTCCCTTGGCTGGTCATCTGGGAGTCAATAAAACCCACCACAAGATCTTACATCATTTTTACTGGCGTAAATTAAGAGTGATGGTGCTAACTACTGTAGATCTTGTCACATTTGTCAAATGGTTGAAAAACCTAACCAAAATATACCTAAAGTTAATTTGCAACCAATTCCTGCATTTGACGAACCATTTAGTAGAGTAACGGTAGATTGCGTAGGTCCTTTACCAAAGACCAAAGTTAGGCAACCGATACTTGTTGATCGTTATGTGTGCGTCAACAAGGTTACCAGAGGAAATTCCTTAACAGAATATTAAGACTAAAACTGTAGTCAAAGCCTTAATTAAGTTCTTTACACTTTTTGGCCTTCCTAAGTCCGTCCACTCTGATCAATGTTCAAATTTCATGCCATAATCTTCCAACAAGTAATATATGAATTAGGTATTCAACAGTTCAAGTCCACTGCCCATCACCCTGAAAGCCAGGGGGCATTGGAAAGATTTCGTCAGACTTTAAAGAATATGACAAGGTCATATTGCTTTGATACCAAAGAGACTGGGACGAAGGTGTTCACTTACTGTTGTTGGCTGTTCGGGAGTCGGTTCAAGAGTCCCTTGGAGTTAGTCCTTTTGAACTTGTTTTTGGACACGTTGTTCATGGACCATTGAAGTTGTTGAAAGAAAAACTTCTTTTAACGGAAGAATCAGAGCTCAATTTACTTGATTATGTCTCTGATCTTACATACAAATTATTGACAGCTTGTGAAATAGCAAACAATAATCTTCAGTCTACCCAATCACAAATGAAAATGAGGTATGACAAAATTACAAAGAAAAGAACCTTTCGACCTGGTGATAAAGTTCTGGCTAACTTGCCTATACCACAAAGTCCTCTTCATGCTGGGCATTATAGTCCCTATACAGTTAAAAAGAAAATAAGTGAATTAAATTATATCATTGATACTCCTGGGAGACAGAAAGGGAAACAACTCTGCCATATCAATATGTTAAAGGAGTATGTTGATCGAGATAACTCCATAAATCATTCAATAAATTTAGTTTTTCCTATCCCACACAATGATGATTTAAATGATGACGTACAACTAGAATTTAATGACTTTGGTTCAACCAGTCCTCAAAATTCCGAAATATTCAAAAATATGGACAATACACTTTCACATCTACATCAAGAGAAGAAGAATGAGTTAAAGCAGCTAATATATGAATATGAGCACTTGTTCCCAGATGCTCCGACTCATACAAACAAAATCTACCATGATGTTGAAATTATAGATTCAATACCTGTAAAACAACACCCTTACAGGATGAATCCTCTTAAGCAGGAATGTCTGAAGAAGGAAATTGAATTATTGTTGGAGAATGACTTTATTGAACCAACAAAAGTAACTGGAGTTTGCCGTGTATTCTTGTGCTGAAACCAGATAATTATTTCCCTATGCGCACAGACTACAAACGTGAACAGTGTACCAAAACAGACTCATTTCCAATGTAGAGAATTGATGACTATTGATGGAATTGGAACTGCAAAATATGTCACCAAGTTTGACCTGTTAAAAGGATTCTGGCCGATTCAACTTACAGATAGAGCAAACGAAACTTTGACTTTTGCATCTCCAGATGGATTCTATCAAGGGAATGTGATGTCATTTGTATGAAAAATTTTCCCTCTTCATTCCAGCATTTAATGAACATTGCAATATCTGGTATAAATGGTTGTGATGCACATATTGATGATGTCATTATTTACAATGATTCCAGGAAAGATCACATGGAAGCTATCCGGAAATTCTTCGTTTGATTGAGTGAAGCATATTTGACAATTAATCTAAGTAGAAGTAAATTTTGCTGAGCTTGTGTCAAATTTTTAGGACATATTGTGGGACATGGTCAAGTTAAGCCTTCAAAAGTTAATATCAAAGCAATCTCTGAATTCCCTGTGCCTATCAGTACAAGCAACTGATGTGCTATTTGGGTATGGCTGGATATTTTCGGAAATTTTGTTTAAATATTCCATAATTGCTGAGCACCTGACTACTTTATTAAGGAAGAAGACCAAGTTTTATTGGTCTGACAAATGTCAGGAAACGTTCGATAAATTAAAGGCCATACTTAAGAGTGCACCAGTTCTTTCAGCTCCAGATTTCAACCAACGATTGAAATGTCCATTAATGCAAGCAATGACCGGGGTTGGTGGCATATTAATTCAGGAAGATAACAATGGTGTAGATCATCCAGTATGCTATTTCTCAAAAAAAAAGTTAAATAAGCACCAGAGAAATTATTCTACTATCGAGAAGGAGTGTTTGGCTTTACAACACTTTGAAGTATATATTAGTTCTGCTCATTCTCAGGTTATTGTATTTGGTGATCACAACCCCCTTACTTTCATCAACAAAATGAAAAATAAAAATCAGAGGTTGCTGACATGAGTTTGATGTTGCATGAATACAATATCAATATTCAGCACATCTAGTGAATGAAAATTTAATCGTAGATGCACTTTCACGTGGATACGAGTTTTATATTGCATATATTTTATACATTCATTACAACTCTTCATGTGTAATTTCATTATTATCATTTGTATGTTTGATTAATATGGAAAAAGAAATCGTTATCACATAAATCTTTCTCTTCCTTATTTTGTGGGAGGTGTTATGTATATATATGTTTTTTGTAACCCTGGTACATGATTTCATCTAATTTTTATAATTTTCATTCATGACTGTAATGTGTACAAATTATCTTTATTTCATTTTGCCTATGTGACTTGAATCTGTTAAGATCATAATATTGCATAGGATCTATAAATAGATGTTTATATATGCATTGACAGTTATTAATAATAATCTTAATAATAAGACTTAAATGGTGCTTATGGCATAATTTCTCAGTGGCTGATCAGGTTTCGATGTTTCTAGAATAATTCTGTAACTTGGTTGGGCTAGGCACTATGAATAGGCCATATCAGTGCAAAATGAGTGGTGTATTCTGTCACGTGGGGTCTATTGTGAAATACAGTCGCAATACATGGTGTATATAAAAAGAGAATTAAGCAATCAGTTTCATTCTGATTTTGGAGTCAGTCACATTCCTTGTGTTCCTGTTGTAAGTCTGCAGATGTGTTTTATGTTGTACTTTTTTATTATGGGAGAGGAAAAACATTTTATTGGACTGTTCAGTGGAAATAGAAAGTGTTCATTATTTGGACTACAATATTATCCTGGAACTATTATAAAGCGTTCGAAGGAATTCTGAACAATGCCATCTGACGTCTTGGAGGGTTAGTACATTTCTGGTTTTGAAATTTATAAGGAACTTTTCTTTCATTTAAGACATTCATAGACCTTTATAAGGACTGGTTTGGATTCACTTCATAATACTGTAAGTTCCTCTCATATTTTCATTTATAACTTTGATAAGTTTTAATTGTTTGATTTTTTACGACTTGCATTAATTTTAGCCGCTTTTTACATTTTAATTTTGTAAAGCAAACAAGTTTCACTTAAGCAAGACTGTAGGCAATGATATGGTTTCTGTTAGCATTGTCTTGCCTGCTTTATTGAATGCGAGGTATACATTTTGATTATTTCTGTTCCTATTTAGCAATAGTTAGAGGTGTGGTTAATGTTTTTTAAATGGTAATAAAGTTAATAAACACTGCATTCGTACACCCTCCTTGGAAATCAGGTATGGTGAAAGTCATTTGAAAATTTAGAGTTTTTAGTGATATATTTTTCTGACTGATCATATGTCGATAACCTTGGTAGGGGTAGCAAAATAATTTTGTACTGCCTTCTCATATTTATGCATCCTACCTTCCTTTAGTCTAGGTGAAGATCATTTGAATTTCTTTGTTAAGTTTTCTTTAGAAGCCTTTACTGTATAGTCATACATCCAAAACTGTTGCAGAGAGAGCTATAATAGTTTGAATGTACCATAAAGTATCTCTTTCCTTACCTATTCACGTACCTCCACCCTTCCTGTAACCCATAGGAAAGGTCACAGGCATGAAAAATTTTAGATCAAAAAGGTCAAAAAGGTCAAAGTCCTGATGCTGGATGCTGAAAATATGTCATGCTATCAGATTAAAGAAATGTATGTTTCCCCAGAATCACTGCTTGAATTGATCACTCACAATCTGTCTCACATCTGATATTTGGCTGACTTTTTTTTAAGGTTATCATGCCAAAGGAGTGACAACCCTTCACAAAGACATCTGAACAAATGTATGTCTGATCATCTAAGTTCTGGTATTGCAAGCATAACTATCAATGTCAAATACTGGTAATTCCTGATAGTGAAAAGGGTGAAGGGGAGGGTCCATGAGGAAACCATACATTTACGCAAAAATCTTCAAATGTCCTTGGCTATACACAGACCATTTTTATTCACAGTATTCTATTACATTGTAGAGTTAGAAAACAAAACATTGTATACTCTCCAGTCAACATGGTAAGAAGGATGACAGAACTATACAATGCCAAATATATTAGCTAAAGCATGGAAGAAAAGAGAAGCAGGCAAAGCATTAGCAATATGTAAAAATACAAAAATGATTGTCTGTCATAGGACAGATTCCATGTAATGTAGAATCAGCTGAAAACACTAACGTGAACTGGCTAAATGTAATAAAGGATAATAAAACTTACGATACTTATGATATAAGTTAACTGCTTAAGGAGAATGTAGATTTTGCAGGTAGACTGAAATGCATTTTGAACACAAATTAAAATACGATTGGAAAGATTAGTCTTAAACTTTGTATATAAAAATATAAAAAAGACAAAATTGTGCGACATTATACTTTGCTTTGAATTTATATAGCCACTCTTCTACACACATTAATAATTTTCTTCAGTCTATTATATAAAATGATGGGATAGTATCCTCCAGGATGACCCACATATTAGTAACTTGAGGTTGCAGACATGCAGTATCTCTTCTTCTTCCAGGTCTTTATCAACTGGGATGCTTATTCATGTGACAACCGAGGAAATTTACAAATCATATCTGAACATTTAAAGAAAAAGTACAATCATAAAGTTCTTAGAATAGGGAAATGTTTTCAGGTAAGCAAAATTATCCACTTTTCTGAACCTTGGAATATTTTTCCTCAATTTCGTCAAGCTTATTGAAAAGGAAAGCATCTGCGTTCTCCAGGAGAGTTCGAAGACTCAGTAAAGTGAGGATGGCAACGTTCGTGTCCAGTTTTCCCTCATTCTCTAAATTTTTCATTGGCAGGATGGCATTACGGGGCAAACCCAGATTCTCTGCCACTCTGTTGACACAGTTTTCAACCATGGGACTTCTGAAGATACTGGACACATCCTCTTTAACATGCCTACATACGCTGTCCACCTTCGTGAGTAGGACCAGCTGGGGAATTTCTGAAAAGGGACAAAGAGATTTTCATGCTCACTGTTTAAATATGACTTTGGGACGGTAACTTGTATCAATTTAAAATGAGATATCCAGAAAAAATAGACTTTTGAGGAAAATAAATACGATGTTACTTTACTTGATCTATACTGATAGGCAATTGTGATGTTCCCTTCCTTGGTGACAAAATGATGCAAAAGTATGGTCCTATCAACATGGTAGAAATCCTCGTCATTGATTGAGGATTTTTTTTCTCTTTTGGTTAATGAATATTGTTTACTTTCATCATTTGATGCAAAATGTGAAGATATTTTCCTAACCACTCTTGGACAAAGATACAGTTCCATTCAAGTCATTCAAACAACATTCACATGTGCCATCAACAATTTTTTGGGGTGCTTTTGA
The DNA here is from genome assembly GCA_016617855.1 of Megalonaias nervosa. Lineage (NCBI taxonomy): Eukaryota > Metazoa > Mollusca > Bivalvia > Unionida > Unionidae > Megalonaias > Megalonaias nervosa. The sequence goes on from JAECUM010002331.1 coordinate 39,423, forward strand.
ATGACTTGTTTTCCCATCAGAACACTGGATTTGGGCAGTAAAACATCCAATATTCAACTTAGGTGGTCCATTTTTAATTACTTTTCTGGATGAAGGTTTCTTGGGATGATGATTGTGTAAATGGCTTGGAGAAATCTTTGTTTCATGAGCAAAAACACTGAAGTGAACCTTATCCCACCTTTATTACTCTTTTTATACTGGAATTCATCTCTGGTTGTCGGCATGTCGTAACAGCATGACTCTTGGTAATACTGTTTTTTTTTTCAACAGACTAGATTATGCAAGTTGTTTGTTTGATAAATACAGTTAAGTTTGTAACACACCTGGTTTGTCTTGTACTTTTGTCTCAAGAAAACCCACTGTTATATATCGGCTCGTTTAAAGTAACATAAAGAAAAGAGCGAATACAACAAGCTTTGTAAGTTTTAACAAAAATAATTTATTTCCCTAGAAAACATGGTGAACAGGTGAAAATATGGAATAGGACTTACGATTTGTGAAGAAAATCCAAACATTTGTCCTAGAATTGTGAAAAACTTATAAGTCCTATCAATAAACAGTTCTAATTGAAGCTAATCTGAATATCAATTCCGTTCCAAGATGGTGGATGATGAGGTCAGACAAAGTTTTTACACAAATGTCCAGAATTTTCACTTTGAATCACAATTTGTACTGTTCTGTTCCAGTTTAGAATTAATTTCACCAAATGTCTTTGTCCAAAGCCAGTTGTGCAGTTCTCCAGGGAAAATAATTATTGTTTAACAAGTAGATGAACTTTGGCAATATCAGACATTGAGCCAATTTCACCACGATCAATTAAACTTTTGCAAACAATCCTCCTCCTTCATTCTTTTCCACATGTTCCAAAGTTATGACTTCATGTTCCTACACTTCTATCACTTGGTATATTTGACTTATTAAACTCTGGCATCATTAGTATGTTTGTTTGCATAACTCTTCCATGGTGAGTTCTGAGAAATATTTTCTGGTTTTGTACAGAAAAACAAGTGACGTCTGTGAAATAAATAGCCTTGGAATTTTTAGACGATCTGTCATTTTCTAAATCCCATTCCCCCTATGAAAAGATTTCCAAGATTTTCTTTTTTCTACTGTTTTTAGAATGTTTTATCTACATGTCGTCAGTTTCATGTGAGTAATGGATCCAGTGCAAATTGGGTGTAATAGAAATAGGATAAAGGGGATATGTTAGCTAGTTTTTCTCAAGCATGAACCTTTTTCGATTTACTAATCTGCAGTCTTTAGCAACGGAGGAAGCTTCCTTCAAGGGATCAATAACTCTGATCTAGAAAATATTGTTGAAATTTTCTGCAACATCGACATAAATGTCCACATCAGATCAGCAATTCTTCCTGAAAGTCAAAAGAGTCCAAAGATTAGACCTGGTACCAATCACCATATGCCTCTTGCTGTTCTGTGTGCATACCATCGGGGTGGTCATAATTGCAAAAGTTAGGTAAATGAAGGAATACAGAGTGTTAATTAGGTTCGGTATTTTAAAAGTGTGGAAAATAGTCTTTGCCCATTTCTGTCAATCCAAACATTTTAGCAATACTACTACTCAAATCCACAGCTAAATTAATCATGAAATCTTTAAATGGATCATTCCCACTTTCAAGTAAATGAGTTCATCTCCATTCATACTTACTATTGGACATTCAGTGCCTTGTTCTGAATTATATTTGAAAAGAAATTGTCCATTGTATCCTGAGAAATGGTGAGCTATTTATGTAACATATTGATGACAGTTCTCATAATGCTGGATTTCCTCTTCACTCCAGTCGTTTGTTAGGTCTAAAATCCATTTGGAAAAATTAGCAAGAGTGGGAGAACCCCCAGCAAGCCTTTTCTCATCCTCCTGGAATTGTACTACAATTTGGACAGTGAAAATATATTGGTTATTATACATGCTCAACACAAGTACAATGAGTTACACAAAACTTAGGGATGTGAATTCCAGTCTTGTGCGAACATTTGATGTCAAAAGATATCAAATGCTCTTGTTTCATTTTATTTTTAATTAGACCTTTTTTAATCCTCCCTTGAGTTCACTGTCATCTTTTTGAATGCAACAGATGTCCAAAGTCCTCAACTTGGTCACAAAAACTGAATTTTTTCTTTCCTGGACAAAATGCATACCTTTTAGTTATTCATCCAAACAAACTGAACACACTCTAAATAATATGCAAGCACTTTTCTGTTTCTGTGTTAGCTTCATATGGAGTTGTTTGTAACAGGTTGGTCTAACAAAGGTTCGTTTGCAAGTAGAGTAATGAATTCTTTCTTTTCACTCAGGAATCCATGGCTTCGAAGTTAAACATCTACATCTCTCTCCACAATGAACATGCTAGTCTCAACTCTTTGTTTACATATCTTTTTCCAGAAGAGACTGTGATAGTTGTAATGGAATCAAAATGCTTTGGAAGGTGATACAAGAGATTGTATTTTCCACCTGTGAAATCGTGACCTCCAAACATGAGAACTCCATGAACGACTTAAGGGTATGCTTTCAAAGTATAACAAGATGCAAGATTTTGCTTCTCAGGAATTCCACACACGGTATATTTAAAATATTCTCTTCACCGTTTGGCTCTCTGCACTTGTCTGCTGATTTTAATTGATCGTTTCCATTCCACTGTGTTGTGTTTCTGGGCATATGCTTGAGCCACTATGACGTTTAAACACATTTAGTCTTGATGATTGTTACCGGGTAACCAAAATTATACTTGTTTTGGTATGTCAAATTTCATCCACCAATGAAACTTTTCTGCTCTGGGATTGAAACTTGCGTCATGTGAAGAGTGGCTTTTCCATCGTTCATGTCAAATGGATAGTTTCAAACATGGCCATCATTAGCTTGGCACTGTCATTTCCATTTCTATAATAATGATTCCCTAAATCTGTAACTAAACCCTCTGTTCTCTCTGGTGGAACTTCAGACTTAAACTCTTTTAATTTTTCTGTGTACATGTAAGCTGTCAGTCTAAGTTTTCTGGAGGTCACTTTTGGGGTTACTCAGAAAATAATCTTCATAAGCTATTGATTTTCTTTTTCTGGAGATCTCGAATCTCTCTCTCTGTCACTGGCATGCACTTCTGCTAACACTATTCTCATCATATGTGCTGTCTTTGCTTAGCTTCTGGTTTCTCAATAAAATGGTGTGACCTTTTCACGATGATTGTTGATTCAACTTGATTCAACTTGATTGTCGATTTAACTAAGTTACTTCTCTCATTATATATTCCCCTCGGTTTACTTGTGTTTGTGATAAAGACTTACTATACTTAAAATTTGCTGAAGTTGAAATATCTAGGTCAGGCAGAAAGATATGAGACTTTAGTTTTGAAACTTGAACAAACTTGCAACTTTACATGCGTCAGGAGAAAATGTCTACCTCACCGTTTTGAAAAGCATGGCCTCGGCTTGTAAATGCCAGAAATCCAGTCTTGATTCCAAATGAAAAAGTATCATTCAGACTCACCCAATGGGCAGTAAAGTACCGAAATTTGTGAGAACTTTATATCTACGTTTTGAAAAAAAATTATTTTCTTATGGTGCCAAATCAATAATGGGAGATTTTTACATAAAAAGAAATCAGATTTCCTATTACCGTGATTTTTGGGGATGTATGTCCTTGAAATTTGATCAGGAAAATATATCATAAAAATGTGTCCTGATTTGTAAAATAAGATACTCTCTCTCCAACATAATGTTAATTCCATCCTCTCTCAAAATCTCTCATTGTGAAGTAATAATAATAATAATAATAATAATAATGGTGGAATGGGATTTGAATTTTTAACGTAGCTTTAACAATTTTTCAGTCATATCGCTACGATGTATGCAGTGTGGCAGTTTATAGTGATGTCTAGCACTGGGGCATCATGCCATAGACATGTAGCATGATGTCCCACCCAGTCACATTATCCTGACACTAGGCCGACCAGTCCTAACACTAACCTCTTAATGGAGAGCGCCAAGCGAGGCAGCTGTTAGTATCATTTTTGTAAGTCTTTGGTATGACTCGGCCGGGGATCGAACCCGCGACCTCCCGCATCTGAGGCGGACGCACTAACCACTTAATAATAATAATAATAATAATAATCATATATGATATATAGCCACCATATCTCTCTTAAGAAACTCATAAAATGGGGAATCTTCTCTCTCTCACACACCCCCAGATAGACACACAGATACACACACAGACAGACAGATACAGATATTTTGCTGATTGCATGGCTTGAGTCAAACTATAGGTTTTGCAGAAGCAGTCAGTATAGACAACTCCCATTGGTTAACAAAATTTTTTACAATGTATGGTCTGATTTTTTGTCATTCACTTTAAGACTGTTGATAGAACAAGACGTGCTTTTTGTTCATTGTACTCCAGTCTGTGGTCTCGGGATCTGTACTACTGTAATCCCAAAATATGTGCAGCAACATGTCTTAACTTGGCACGACACCACATGTTACTGCATTAATTCATCAATACATATAACACTGCTTTCTTGAAACTGATGAAAGAAAAAAGAAAGACAATGAATTTTTCTGAAATAGGATTTACCTTGTAATCAGAAACTCCAAAAAAAGGTTAATGTAATATTAATTTCTCCTTGTCCAATAATGGCACAAAATAAAAATAAAAATGGCATCCTACTTCTATTTTTTTTAACCATTCCTTATGCACCTCTCTTCTCTCCAGTGTAATGTTAATTCATTGTTTCTCCATATTGCACAATGTTAATTCCCTGTTTCTCCATATTGCACAATGTTAATTCCCTGTTTCTCCATATTGCACAATGTTAATTCCCTGTTTCTCCATATTGCACAATGTTAATTCCCTGTTTCTCCATATTGCACAATGTTAATTCCGTTTCTCTATATTGCACAATGTTATATATCTCTCTCAACATTATTATTTTATTATTATTATTATTTTATGGTCTGAACCCATAATGGTATCTGTTTTGCTTTAAGATACTACTCTAAAATCTGCCATAGTCAAAATACATACTTGAAATAGAAGCCTTGGCTATACACAGGTACAGGTAATATTTTGACTGCACCGCTTGAGCCTAACCATAAGTTTTGGAAACACTTTACTGCATTTATCTGATAGTAGTTCATTGCGTGCTCTGTGCTCTCATTAGCAAATGATACCATTCATACAGCAAGGTCCATCAGTGCGAAACAGCATTACAGCAGTTTAGTAGGTAGTGTAATTGTTTACTAGGTAAATGTGTTGAAATTTTTTATCATTATTATTGTCACTGAATGTTCAAGTGATGATTGAAATCAGGAAGTTTTTTTCCTACCTTGTGTGCACTATTCTTGCAGTAGGTCAAAACAGTCGACTTGTCACTATTAGAGTCAACAGAAAAGTTTCTTGGCCACTTTGAGACAAAAATGGCATCAGCTGGGAAATGTTTAATGAATAGTTTGGGTTTAAGAAAGATTAATACCCGTCAATAAATTAGGGTATGGAGGATGGTAAACTTGGGTTGCTGCATATGAACAACTGTACCCTTATCCCATCACCTCCACCAACAACTGCTGGATGCAACTACCACAGTAATTTCAAAGAACATGTTCCCGATTTCCCTGTCAGTTTCTCACTCATGCATAAAGTGTTATTGCCACCACTCTTCCAGCTACTGCCCTTCCCAGTTTCAGTTACCCTTTCGGCCCCCATAATCACAGTTGGGCAATGTTCACTTTCGAACCACACCTTGATATCAACCATCACCCTGATAGAAAGCACCTCTCAACAAAATCAATCCTTTCTGGCCAATATGAACTAAAAAAGTTTCCAATGAACCTTGATGTATTGCATGAAATGTTAAAGGACTGCACTGACCATCTAATGCAAAATGTATCTTCAAACGTTTTTCCATGGGCTATTGCTTGTAATATTTTGGGCCTCGCCTCCAATCTCGATCGAGTTCAAAAAGTAAAAATCAGCCAGAAACCTTAATACTGAACAAGATGATAAAATCTTGAAAAAAGATGAACATGGGAAAATGTTGTGTCCTTACACTACAAAACCATTGTCTTGCTCGAGGCGATCACCAGTTGGCTTATGATAACTCACACACCTAGTCCTAAGGGCACAAATATTACTAACGCCCTGAATTATGTTCAATATGTTACTCATGTTCCTCATCAAAGACTGACTTCAGGAAAGGGGCAATCATTAGCACAAAACCACACAAAAGTCCCAACCACAACAGTGTAGTTTTTTAGTTTGAAATCTATAAATTAAAACTGTTTGTCCACATTAAAACAAGACAGGCTTTTCTGAAAACTATTTAGCTGGGCACACAGATTAAATAAAAGTTCACTGTTAAAGGGCTACAGTCATTGATAATGATCCTTCCATCTTTCCTCTAACTATCTCAGCTTCCTACACTTTTTTCTTTCTTATTCCATAGATATCATATGATACACCTTTGCAATACACATACTGCTGCTGATGCACTCACGTTTTTCTCGTGAAATACATGCAAGGAAAACAGGGTTTGTAACAGAGATTTTATTATCTATGGAAATACTACTTTTTTTTAAAAAAAATGCTTCACACCCTTTCACCCTTCTGATCATCATGGTATATTTTTACTGCTGGTAGTTTTTCTTACCCATTTCAAAAGCAAATTTGACTTTTAATTGCAGTTTCTGAAACAATGCTACAGATTTATCTTCCAGGTTTTTGTTTGAGTACCAATAGTACATGAAGGTTCATTGCAGACAAAAGAGATAGTCGGCATTGAATTCCAATAGTGTGCGAATATTCTTTGCAGAGAAAAGAGTTGGCATTGAATTCCAATAGAATGAGGTGGTTCAATGAAGACAAAAGAGATAGTTGGCATCTGAGCTTCAGAGTTCACTTTACACATATCTGATTCTGATTTCAGTTGAATTCCAAAAAATATAAACTTAAATATCTTCTGTCCACAACTTCCAGTATTACTGTTCATCAAAATATTAGTCTAAATGGTAAGTGGACAACTGATTTCTAGCTTCATATTTGTTCAAATGAATATTTTGTTTACGTGAACTTAAATATGGAATAATGTGACTGAATTGAATGTATATTGTGATGAATTATTTCAATGAATTGAATGACAAATATCAGATATGATGAATATTGATAATCATACACACTTTGTTGATCTGAGCATTGGTTGTTGATCTGAGCATTGTTTGCTGATCTGAGTATTGGTTTGTATTTGCTTCAATAGAGTTTTGGCTTGGCATTATCCTGCTGATGGATCATGGCCACAAAACATAAAAATGACTTTATACAGCCGTGGTCATACAATTGCCAAGAATATAATTTGTGTTGCATTATGATAACTAGTTGACGAAGGATGGTACGAAGACACTGAACTGTTTATGTCCAACAAAGATGTGTGAATATGATAGGTCTGCCTATTCTCTGCCACTGATTATTGCTAATGCCATCTGATTTTCATGAAAGGCCCTTGACTTTTGATTTTAAATATTTGTATACCATTTGACAACGATAAAGAGTTTCAGTATTTCACGCTGAAAATGGTGTCTATACCAAACGCAGATTTTAATATACCAGCTTGGTATACAGAAGTGACCACAACATAATTTGTCGGGAATATCATTTTGCTTATTCTTGATTTTATATAAATGTAAGTTGCTGACAAGTCTGTGTTGATTAAAGCAGTTTACAAACTACTCTTGTCATTAACATACACGCACCAAAAGTAGGATCCAACTTTTTAAAAAGATTTAATAGCTTTTATGCCAAATTATAGAAATAAACAAAATTGTTCTAATGCAAGACAATGGTATGAATGACATTAATAGTTACGCATGTAGATTTAAATATTAAAGAAATACCCATTGAGTTCATGACTTTCTGTAGGTCCTTCAAGTTCTGCAGAACTTCTGGAATGAGATCTGACATGGCATCCACCAGGGTGGCATCAATGAAGAACGCCACACAGTGAATCTGATCATTTAGATTTGGGTACTTGATAAAGCCAGGGGTATCTGATGAAATTGAGCCACTGGGGTCCAGCTGGAAAAGGAGAGGAAACATTATGACAAAACTTAAGATATCAAATGCAGAAGAACTTTGTTTTAGTGGGGATGAAAAAATATCCACACAAAGGAGATTTTGATACCTTTCATGATCAGATTGTAATGACATCTATTTCATCTTGAGACAATTTGTAGGCACAAGAGTTGAGAGAAGACTGTTTCAGCAATAAGTATGTAAGTTTTATCTGAAAGATCTAGAGCATCTCGGAAAGTTATTATATGCATCCATTATGGAATTAGGGCTCATAATCTAATAAATGCAGCACTGACGAACTTTTTAAGAGTTAATAAAACAAAAGTAAAATATTCCAGATAAAGTTGCATTAATTTTTTGAACCATGATTTCACTCATCTGTATATTGAATAGAATGATATTTCCAGATTACCGGAAATTTATTTGGCAGATGCCCTTCTAGAAGGATCCTCAAGTTTTCATTCGTCATCAGGTTTCCAGATTCCAGTCCACGTGTGTCACATAACCTGAAATTTAGCGGCTGTCTGGTAATACTGGATAGCACTGGATACTTTGAGAACTAAAACACAGTGAGAAGAAGAATAAACTTAACTCCAAAACATCATATTCATCGTGTTCAGAAATGCTTAAATGTTTCGATATTCCCTCCCATCCCATACCTCCAAATTCTTTCTTTCCTTTGTAACAATTACTTGCTTTAATGAGTATATTTGACAATGACTTCCCATTCAAACGTTCTGCAAAGCAGTTGAATGGAATTGAACAATAATAATCCAAAGGTATTTTTGTATTAAAAGAACAAAAGAATATCATTTATATTTTACAAGCTTAAATCTTAGTAATCAAGGTATACCATAACATAATGAAGAAACCAAATTTAGCTACAAGAAAAACTCAATGTTAGGTCTGTTTGCAGTTGAACTGATCAGAGTTATATAGCTTCATGTGTCTCAGTCCCATACTGGTATCAATTATTTGATCAAAGTACACAAATAGCAATAACGACATTGTTAGCAGTCATCCGACATGGTAATAAAATATAAGTGAATATAATAACTGTCTGCAGCAACATAACATTTTGCGAGCCTAATGGTTTTAATCATATATATTCCAAAGAACGTACTTTGGTGGTTAAACTGTTGAGTGCTCTTCCACTTCGAGCCTGATTGAAAACCTTCCCACGAAACACAGAGTTGACTGTATTGAAAAAGCTGGATTTTCCTGCCCCTACTGGTCCGATAAAAAGGATATTAACGTTGGGAAACCTCACTTCTGGTCCCAAAAAATCCCTTAAGGGCATGTAATTTTCTATCTCTCCTTTCAAGTTGTGCATCACCTAAATTAAGAAAGATTTCATTTTCATATTTAAAATAATGTGAATTTCAAGAATAATGCCCTATTTATATAGGTACATAATCATATATCATGCAGGGTTGTATCACCAATAATGCAGTATTTCTACAGGCACAGACACATATATCATGCAGGGCTTTATCACCAAAAATGCAGTATTTCTATAGGCACAGACTCGAATATCATGTAGGGTTGTATCACAAAAATGCCCTATTTCTATAAGTGCAGAATCATATATCATGTAGGGTTGTATCACTAAATATGACCTATTTATACATGTACAGAATCATATATCATGCAGGGTTGTATCACCAATAATGCTCTATTTCTGTACTAGGTACAGACTCATATTATCAAGCAGGTTTGTATGACCAACTGTACTCTATTTCTAAAGGTACAAAATCATATATCATGAAGGGTTGTATCACCAATAATGTCCTATTTCTATAGGTACAGAATCAGATCTTGCAGGTTGTATCAACAATAATACCCTATTTCTATTGGCACAGAAACATATATCATGCAGGGTTGTATCTTTTATCTCATTTTAAGAAGACATTAAACCTTTATTTTAGTGCAATGTTAAGATTTATAAAGTCTCAAACTTTAAAACAGTCTCTACATATTATTTCTAGTTTTAATCTGGAAAGCCACACTTACATGGCTATAAATGTTTCATGAGAACTTTTACTGAATGCCAGTGATTTTCTTCTAAAGTCATAATGGTCTATATTTTTGTCAGGTGTGGAGTGAATCCAGATCAGCATCGCTTTGGACAGAAGTAAGTAGTGACTGGGTGCAACAGAAAAAGGATATTACCTCCTCCGACCAACCTATTGTTGTTCTCCACGTCTTCTCATAGAGGTCGGCATGACATAAATCAGGCAAAATGTCATCTGCAAATGAAGGAAATGAATAGAATATTTCTTTTACGAATTGTTCTTGATAGCACAATAACTTGGAATGATGAAAATGTTGTACATGTATATTTTTCTACATAAAACAGATGCCAGATGTGACTAAACATTTAGCACGTACATCTGATCTTTGTCATAGCTTCGCTTTGTCAGGTGTTAAGACAATATGTCTTAACTCAATCTGCTCTCAAACATCTCGTCATCATAGCATTCTCAGTATGCATTGTGTTGTGTTTTGTGTTTGTATCTTTCGGCAATGTTTACTGACGCCTATATTTCCTTAAAACTAGAAGGAAACTTTACAATAGTTTTACACTGGGTGCACACACAGACACCTACACACATATATATAAAATTCTCTGACCATCAAGTAAATACAGAAAGACATATGATTTGCAGTTTGCATTATATATACACACACACACACACACAGAGACAGACTGGAATATCTAAATCAGACAGCATGAAAATGAAAGCACATATGGTGGTGAAACAGATTATTATTGACTGATAAGTACAAATTACAAGCGAGAAATTGCTGAAAGCAAAGGAAGAAATTATCCAGCTTTCCTGGATAGATAGATAAATAAATAAATAAATAGATAAGACAAATAGATAGCCAACCATCTGAAGAAGCATATCCAGTACACAATGCTAAATTAAATAAATACTGGTGTTAATATATACAATCACTTGTCAATCAATCATATGCCATTATTGCAAGCAATCTTTCTGATTTCAAGTGAACTTACCAAGTACACTGTAGACTTCAATATCTATCACTTCCATTGTGCTATTTGCAAACTTGTTGAAATCAACACCCTGCATATCATATGCAGTGTTAAGTGTCATGCCTCCGTTGAGTTTCAATGCTTGACCGTCTCGTGTGATAGCTCCATTGAATGTATATAAGTCATGTCCACTCCCAAATGTCGGGCCATAACTGCTGTGATTATATATGGCATTAGCAGGCAGCTTAACGTTGAATCTTTTTGGATTCAGCTCACCATTGTAACAGAGCTGAAAGAGGAATGCCGCAGAATCATGAACGTAATTGGCACCATTCTGCCAACTCATCGCTGTGTAACCACCGAATATTGTCTTGTAACCATTGTACAAAACCGTCAGTGTTGGTCCTTGGTTGTTACATTTGCTATGGAAGACTGACACATTGCATCCATCCCTCTCTGCACTGTAAAGAAGATGGAATGTCTTTCTTCCCCCTCCAATTAGAGCCTCTAACCTCTTTTTGTCACCTTTGGACAGCTTATCAACCTCTCTTGCTAAATGAAAATGACAATTTTTTAAATAAAACAACCAGTTCTAATTTAGTCATTGCAACGTTAAACAAGAAGTGTTGTCTTCCATCTCACACCATCAAAAGACACGAGCAGAAGGTCTTGGGTATATTGTGAAAATATTCTAAGTCAGTCACTGACAGTAACTCAGTAAAATGTTGTCAAGACTTTCCTCAAATTGAGATCATCTATTATCTTACTAATACGAAGCTTCATAGTGATAATAATTGTATTCTTAAATTTAACATTATTTTCCAAGTTCTCTTTAAAATGTATTCAAAACCTGCTCATAATCAAATTCATCTTAGATCTTTCATCTCCAAGCATTTCAGAAAAAGTGAAATTACAGACCTGGGCAATGCTATTTGATGCCATCAAATGACTATAACTCTGTAAAATATTGTCAAAATTTTTATCATCACTAAACTCATCTAAGACCTTGTTAAGATCAAGCTTCACAGCAAATTAGATCAAAAGAAAAGTAAAGAAAAAGAATGCTAGTATTCCATATACTGGATATTAGCTATTTTTCAATTGTCGAGTCATCAAATATCACTTACATGTCGAGTCACCAAATATCATTTACATGCTGAGATGCCAAATATCATTTACATGTTGAGGCACCAAATATCATTTACATGTCCAGACAACAAATATCATTTACATGTTGAGACACCAAATATCATTTACATGTTGAGACACCAAATATCATTTACATGTTAAGACACCATAATCAAGCAGCACTTTAATATCATTTACATTCTTTTTGCCATTTTTTGTGAATACTTTTGTTTGTTTTTTTAAAATATTACCATACAGCTTAAAATAATGTGCTTAACATGCATCACTACACTTAATAAGTTCCTTACACCGAAAGATTTAGTGCAAGTGGTCTTTCTGAAACAGGCTGAATCACAGTTGCACTTTATTTCTTAAATATATATTTTTGCTGAAGCTTAATATTGATTTCTACTGAATCCATGTAGCATATTTACTCTGGTCAGCGAATCTGAAATCAGATAAAAAATAGTAACTATTTTCTTGGAACTACAAAAGAATATAATAACAGACAATTGTAGCTCATACTATCCTTGTGGTACATAATGCCCATACCTAACCTATAAAGGGACATAACTCTTAAGAAACATGCAGAATGAGCTCATCATTGAAGGATTCATGGTACAAATTCAGTTCCCATAGTAAACATCAAGATATTAAAAATTCAATAACTTTAAATTTCTGAGTGTTCATGATCAGACCTATATTTATAAGTATAGATGCATCCTGGATGACAACTTCTGTGCAGCGAAAACAATGTAAGAATTTTCTGATGAAGGATCTATGTGAGATTGAAACATGTGCTTTCAACTCTGCACTAAAGGATCTGGTGTTAATTTCAGTAATGAGTGTTCCAAACTGAAATCTGTTAAAGGACTGAAATTCCATCACTAAAACAATGTCTCTATTTTTTCAGTTGCAACTAGGATAAGAATCTCAAAAGATTCTTTTGACCAAAATCTAATTTTTATTATCAACTAATCCTGGCCTGCCAAACCCATATATACTCTATGTTATCTCCATCCATTTCCAGACTGGTTCCAATTTTTCCATACCATTAGTATCGTGAGTCCTGAAATGGTATGTTCGCTAGACCAACAAGTACATTTCAGCCTTTTTTTCCTGACAGAGGAGGGAGGGGGGTTAAAACAGCGTAAAAATTCAGTATGGAATATGGCTTGACAGCGTTGGTCTCCACTGTCAGAAAAAAAAAAAAACAGAGACCAAATTGTTGGTCTATTATGATCTGCAGCTGATTAGTGCTACCATGTAACATGGTACTTAATGTTGTCAGTATGACTAACAACATAAATATCAAGTTAGGTATGTTACATTGTAGAGCTAATGCCAAACCTGCAATATCAGTTTAATTAAAAAACTCATGACAAAGTCGACAAATTCAATATCATTCAAACTGTGATCTCCACTCAATATAGTCCGTTATTTGCCAACAAATTCCTGTTAATAACTCTCAATGATAATGGGTAACAAAGTAACTGTGGTAATGGGTGACAACAACCAGCGAAACAGCTTAAACTTGAACTACAGAGATTCATATATTGATTTGATTTAAATCTTCTTGATTTAGTCATTAGAATTTAGGTCATCAACTATTCTCACACCATCGCGTTTGTTTGTACGTCCCTACCGAGTTTTAAAATAAATGAACAATGCGTAGTCATTTAATTCACTGATTTATAATATCTACCTGACTGTCGCCAGGGGCCCCAAACACTGTCAACTTGTTGACGTTTCGAATCCAACGCGAGTTTCTTTCCAAAATATGGTCGCCATATTTGCTTGGGCCAGTCTATATTTTCAAGCCACAAATGCCGTCATCGTCTTTGAAAATCTCAATAAAATCGTAAATTTTGGATTTACATCTCTCTGAACATACGTATACATGAGTTTATTGAATGTGTTTAAAAATATTATAACTAGACATTAAAAATGATGGACTTAGACGACGTAGTTTTTCGTAGAAATAGACTATTCCTGAAACCAGAAGTGGACCGCGAGCAGTCTTGACAGCTTGTTTACATCGGGATATTCCTTTTGCATTGAGACGCCGATAATTAATTCGACAGTGTTAGGGACAAAAATCAGGTTAAAATTATAAATCAGTGAATGAAATGACTAAGTTTTATGCATTTTTTTTTTTTTTTATATCCTTGATGCTTTTCGTTTTTAAAATGCAAGAGGGATACAAACGAACGGGTGGGGGTGTGCGAATACTAAAAAACTACGTTACTGGTTATAGTCTTGAGCCTACGGAACTGTGCGAATAACATGTCGTCTTCCATGGAAATAACAATGAACGAGCAACAAAAATAAAATTGTATACACCAAATAGTCGCTTGCGATTCACCTCAGTGATGGACTAAGACAAAAGCAAACCTTTTGTATTTCCAATCAAACTTACCTTTGACGCCTAACATGGTTGTTGAACTTTGTAACGCTTCCTTAGTGTGCAGAATGCTTTCGAAGAAATGTCCCGGATATAGGAATTATGGATATTCCCAATCAAGCCAAGTTAAAATAGAAAGTGAAAGTAGCTTCGGTCGACAAGCAGTAAATTTTAGGACTCAAGTAGTCAGAGTTTCCTGGCCCTTGCCACCCCATTTTTGATATTTGGACATTGTGTTGGGGTGTAGGGTCCGAGTCCATTCCCTATCGAAAAGTTGGAATTCGTCGACACCATTTGGTGTCGGCATAAGGTAGCCGCTTACTAACCGGCCTAGCAACTTTAACGACCTTTCATCGAGATATACATGTATGAAATCGATAGGAATATGATTTATTTTCTCAGAAATAGCAACCGTGTCATTCGCTCTATCTTTAATCGCTGAGAGACGAGATGCAACTATAGCGTTGATGAAATTTGACCTGGAACTCGCTATTTGCATTCCGAGTCACATGACTACACAAATCTCGCAACCTACATGTCAATAACATCAGAGATTCAATAGTCACGTGATATCAACAATAAACCATTTCGAAAGTTGTTGTACACAGAATTGGAAAATATTATTAAAATTCATGTAATACTTGTGCATAAATATAATGCACACTTAATTCTCAACATATTTATTCTGAGAACAACGATTAGAAACCTGTCGGTATCGCAGCAAGGCGGAGAAAACCAGATTCATCAAGTACTAAGCACGTGTCAGCGATGCATTTTGTTGGTATCACGTGACTACCGCGTTCTCCTGTGCTCTCCGCTTGTTGAATCTTTTTTTTTTTTTCTTTTTTTTTTTTTCAAGCTACTGCAACATTTACATATTTCTGGTCTTTGTTTCCCGAATAAATATTTTTAGAAGTTTATGTTCTTTTATTTTTTTTTATAAATATTACGTGACTTTCATTTATGTCTTCGATTTGTTATCCTACAGCAACATTAGATATAGTTAATTGTTGATATCTCGTGACTATTTGAACTCTGAAGTCATTTACATGTGGGTCGCGAGATTTGTGTAGTCATGTGACTCGGAATGCAAATAGCGAGTTCCAGGTCAAATTTCATCAACGCTGTAGTTTCGGCAAGTCTGTCAGCGAATTAAAGATATAACGAATGCTATACTCGCAATATCTGAGAAAATAAATCATGTTCATATCGATTTCATGCATGTATATCTCGATGAAAGGTCGTTAAAGTTTGCTAGGCCGGTTAGTAAGCGGCTACCCTATGCCGACACCAAATGGTGTCGACGAATTCCAATTTTCGATATGAATGGACTCTGACCCTACACCCGAACACAAATGTCTAACTATCAAAAATGGGGTGGCAAGGGTCAGAGGAAACTCGGACTATGACTCACGGTATTAATTCAGTCCCCATAGTAAACCTATGCAAACACCATGATATCAAAAATTCAATAACTTTCTGAGTGCTAATGATCAAACCTATATTTATCAGTATAGATGAAACCTGGATGTCAGTTTCTGTGTAGAGGAATGGATATGAGCCGCGGCATTTTCTGGACCTGCATGTGTTTGAAACATGTGCTTTCAATTCCGCACCAAAGAATCAGGTGCTAATTTTAGTAATGAGTGTTCCAAACTCAAGACTGATAAAGGACTGAAATTCCATCAATAAAACAATGTCTGTATTTTTTTTGTTTTTCACTTACAACTAGGATAAGCTCTCAAAAGATTCTTTTTTCTAAACCATAACTTACATTATTAACCAATCCTGGCCGCCCAAACCCATATATACTCTATTTTATGTTCACCCATTTCCAGGCTAGTTCCCATTTTTCCATATAATTAGTACCGTGTGTCCTTTACCAGGCTGGCGCATTGTTCCTAATATGTACTGTTTTGGGTTTATTTGGGGGGTTTACAGAAATGAATACGATAAGGTCACGGGTTTTAGCAACGTACCAAGTCATTGCAGTGGAGTTTACACGAGATAATACTTTAATAATCAAGTCACGTCAATGGAGTTTAAACCAGAGACTTGAATAATAAAGTCACGGTATTGGAGTTTAAATGGGATATGTATGTAGTACAGCTCTTGAATAACCAATCTCTGATTAGGCTTGAGTGCTATTAAATATGAGCTCACAAGTTTTTATTTCCAGAATATATTTGTCCAAAACATGTTTTATAAATTATTTACCGTAAAGCAATAAAAAATAGGTGGTGGTTATTAGAAACCATGCTTTTCACAGTAAAATTATTTCTATATGTGTTTTAGCTATTTGAAACTGCGCATTGAGAATAGTAAGTCTATTATCTTGTTCATGGGCATTAACATTAAAACATTAACATTAAAACATTAACAATTATAACATTAACAATTATAACATTAAAAACGTGCAGATATGATACAATTCAAAGAAAAAATAAAAGTGCTGCTAAAAATGATTATATATATATATATATATGTGTGTGTGTGTGTGTGTCTGTCTGTCTGTCTGTCTGTGTGTTGTTACGTATATATAATTTAATTACTTGTGTGTTAGTTTTAAATTCTTTTTTATTTTATTTTTATTTCATTGCAAGTTAATATAATCCTAACTTTATTCACTGGAGTTGACTTTTTTTTTTTCTCGGAAAATTCAGTTTTCTTTTAAGCCTGATTAAAACGCAGTAGTGTTGCTACATTGTATTTTTAGCTGACCTAGTTCCTGACCTTGATTTAGAATTTATAAACAGCAGTGAAAATCATTGGTCGTAATCAAGGTCATACTTGGCTAGTTTGTTAGCTCTAATTTGTAAACAACTTTTATTATTGAATCTTATTGTAAGATTCGTTCAGTACAATCGAACCTGTAAATAGCCTACGTGCTAATTGACATATTATTTTACTGCGTTGTTCGGATTAAGTGATCACATGACCCGTCACGGGGTCTAAACTGCGTTTCAGTTAAGGGTTAAAACAGATATTTTATAGTGAAATAGTCAGTCGTAGTTTACACCTTCAGAACTCAAGGTGTTTTTTTTGTTGATGCCAGTTTGATTTAAAATTCTTCTATTTTTTGGATTTAATAATTTATATTCCCTGGAAAATACCAGTGCTCGTAAAAATTCTTGGACAAAAACATTTAGTGGAAATTATTTGGAATTCTAAAGCAGGACTATTATTCTTGATTCATAAAATTCAATAAGGAATTGTTGACACATCAACACAGGACATGTTATAGAGGACATCATCTCCTTCCATCTTGGAACTTCATCGGGATTCAAACTTTGATTCATTTAGAACATTTTAGTGATATGACTTATATTTTTAAATTCTAGGATTAATTTTTGGGTTAGATTCACAAACCGTAAGTCCTTTTTCATATTTTTACCTTGTTTTCTAGGGAAATAAATCATTTTTTTTTAAAATTTTACAAAGCTTGTTGGCTTCACTCTTTTCTTTGTTTACTTTTGTACAAGCCTACACGTAACTAACTAACTAACTAACTATATATATATATATATATATATATATATATATATATATATATATATATATATATATATATATATATATATACATGAACTATTTAATGTCATGACTAGGATGGCAATTATTACTTCTAAGTCAGTACATACGGATGTAGTCCCTATCGTTAGAGCATGCTTCCTGTCTTATTTAGCATGCTTCCTGTCTTATGTAGCATGCTTCCTGTCTTATTTAGCATGCTTCCTGTCTTATGTAGCATGCTTCCTGTCTTATTTAGCATGCTTCCTGTCTTATTGATCCTTGGCTTATACTTTAGCATTCCTGGAACTGATTTAATAAAAATTGTAAGTTTGTGTATTTTGGAAAACAGTGCCCAGTGAGGAATCGGGCAATGATGCTATCCAGAAAATAAAGACTACGAGCCATTGTACACTGCATTGTTCACAGTTCAGCCTCTCCAAAACATGCCACATAGCCTATAACAAGAACTTCACGAAGTTTTGTCTAGAAAGATACTGTTCATTTTCATATGACTTATATGTATTTTGAACACGATGGGGAATTTAGTATTGGAAAGCAAATGTAGAGAATATAATGGGCAAATAATGGGGGTGGGGGAGAGGGATATATCTCTAAATTTGACCACACTAATGAAGGTACAAACATGGAAATTCCCACACTTGTTGCATCGTTCATTCAAATTATTTAAATGTCATAATTTGATTTTAAAAAAATTTAAATTGGTTTAAATTTTTTTAGAAGTTTTAATTGTAAAAGTTTTGATTGAAAATTTTACAGTTATTACACTTTTAAAATACTGACGGTTTTGCATCACTTTAGTTGCATCAGTATGAAGTAAAGTGACCTCATTTGTATTTCTACTCACTTTGGACAGCATCATTTTCAATTTCTCCTCACTTAAAAGTCAGATTAGGGTTTTTATTCAAAACACATAAGGACATCATCATAGTTGAGATTGTAACTTATGTCACTTAGACTATTTATTATGGTTTTCTAGTATTTAATTTATATGAATATGATTTTGTGATACATGTGTAGCACATATCTGCTTATACGATTTAAAACACGTTGTTACAAACAGTAATTTGGTATTTAATGGGAGGATCAAGGTAAAGACACTATAGTAGTAGCAAATCAACCTGTCCACCAATTTATATTGTCAGAGAATGAGAAATAAGAATCAACACACACACACACACACACACAGAGATATATATATATATATATATATATATATATATATATATATATATATATATATAGGTCGGTCAAGTCCACGCTCTTGTCCTGTGGCATGAAACAAT
The DNA here is from genome assembly GCA_016617855.1 of Megalonaias nervosa. Classification (NCBI taxonomy): domain Eukaryota; kingdom Metazoa; phylum Mollusca; class Bivalvia; order Unionida; family Unionidae; genus Megalonaias; species Megalonaias nervosa. The sequence goes on from JAECUM010002331.1 coordinate 58,844, forward strand.
TCTGTCTTCGTCTTTGTTTGAGTTTGAAATCAAAGGACAAACCGAAGATTATATCTGAATAACAGTTAGTAAAAGTTCTCAAAATAGACAGCAAGAATCTAGATGTTGATGCTAGAGTGACTCAGTTAACAATACCATGCATTCGTGGAGGTGGATTTGTACTTGAACAACAAAATGGTCACCAGCGGCATGGACACTTAGCACTTACTGAGCTTGCCTTGAGAATCTCCAGATATACAGAAAAAAGACGAACACACACATCTCGATGTTTGTGTGGTGTGAATACCGAGCATGTTAAGCCAGTTCAACAACAAAAACCCGTGAACGCGATTGCTTCTTTACACACAGTTCATAAACAGCTCCTTGGAACTTGTCTGTGTTAAAGATGAACTTCCTCATCGAAAATCTAACAAATTTTAAGCTTATGTCATCACACAGGCAACAGTCATCACCCAGGAACCTACTGGGTAGCCATCTACTTTCCTAATGATCACAGTGTGGAACAATTTTGATTCCTATTGATTACCTCCTCTCGAAGGCAATATCATAGAATTTATGAGACAAAATGCTGTATCCACTCAACTCAATAATATGAGATTGATATTGTGTGGATAATATTGTTTTATTTTCCTTCATCAACACAGTCTTCAATTCCTATTAGAACATTTGATGTCTTGTTTTGGAGATGACTTGTCAAGAAATTATACAGAATTGAAAGTGTGATTTAGTGATAAAAAAATTTTGTCCATCGATGGCAAAATGACAATTGTTTTAGATGGTTGAAACTTTAGTGTAACTTCTCAGTGCTCTCAACCGTGTAAATACATTCATGTTGAATACTAAATTCCATCTCTCTCTCAACTTTCTTCCAGGTTGTATACAAAATTTGAATTTTCTAAATAAGTAATGGTGGCAGATATATTACGTTCTCCTCGGAATAAGCAAATTTTCCCTCATACTCTTTCAATAAAAAGACAATGGCATACTTTTTCAATAAAAAGACAATGGTCTTTTTATCCAACACGAAAAAGTTAAACACTGGGGCACATTTAAATCGTTTCTTCAAGATAGAGTTTGGCAGAGTGCAGAATCTTGTACATAAACTTTGAGATATGATGTCCCATTTCTTGAATTCTCAAGGAAAACAAAGTAACTCTAAAACGAAAATTTTATTTCACTATTGTTGGTAGATATTTATTTGGCAATAGTTGATTTAATTGAAATATATTTCCATATAAAACACAATATTCACATGAGAAAATTTGGGGCATCCATTCAAACATCAATAAATAGCAGCCTGATAAAATACATAATTTTCACAAATATATTCAGTCTTTTGGCCAGGGTTGATGCATTGCATGCAAAGAGTTCATTGATTGTAAACAGAATTTATTACAAACATGTTTACAATCAAAATGGAAATAGGTAAAAGATTGTTGTATGAGTGGTAGCACTGGTGCAGTTAAAACCGAAAAACAACTAAACAAAGAAACATTACAAACTGGATTGAACACAGAAATTGGCACAAATAGTTTTCTATTGGGTGTTATAATGTATAAATGAAACACTGAAATCAATAAATACAAAAGGTAGTTTGATGAGAAAACTAAATTATCCCCTTAATGTATATTGGTATACGTCTTCCGTATTTCACCGAGTCTGAAATATCCGGATGTTATTGAATAATTTACACATAAGAAAGGAGGATATCAAATTCTGTAAGGAATATAAATATCACATGATCGTTTCAAATTGTAAATGAAGATACAAAAAGCTTGTCGGAATTCTTTAAGTATAAAATTAAACCTCAAAAATGGGCTGAAACTTAAGGAATTAACAATGATCCACGAATATTTGTTGTACAAATATTATATGTATTAGGGGAGTTATGAAATTCAATTTAAATCACTCTTGATTTTTTACAATTATATACTTTTATGTTATAAATGGAAATTATGTACATGCGATGAGAGGTTTAAAAAAAACTTACTATCGATACAGTGAGTTGCAAAAGGAATCAAATCTGTATAGTTCAAAAGAATCAAATCTGTATAGTTCAAAAGAATCAAATCTGTATAGTTCAAAGGAATCAAATCTGTATAGTTCAAAAGGAATCAAATCTGTATAGCTCAAAGGAATCAAATCTATATAGTTCAAAGGAATCAAATCTGTATAGTTCAAAAGAATCAAATCTATATAGTTCAAAATCTGTATAGTTCAAAAGAATCAAATCTGTATAGTTCAAAAGGAATCAAATCTGTATAGTTCAAAAGGAATCAAATCTGTATAGTTCAAAGGAATCAAATCTGTATAGTTCAAAAGAATCAAATCTGTATAGTTCAAAAGAATCAAAGACGTATTATCTTAAAGAAAATAATATTTTACGTTTTGGAACAATATTACATCATAAAACGTCCTCTAAGTATTTTAAACTGAAACCCGTAAGTATAAAAATCCATTGTTATTATTACCTACAATAATGGAAGCATCACTGGTAATTATTGGAATTAACAGTCTGTTTTTACCTCAAGCAACTATCTGTTCAATTTATTTAATCGCACAAGATGAAGAAAGAATAGACGACAAAATCTCGGAGAAATTATAGAGAAAAGCTCATTTAAAAAAAATACCGAACTACTTGAATGAAAGATTGAGAGATCAAGGATCGGTAACTCTGGTTGACCAAGGATGAAGATTTTGCTCTATATTCTGCTGAACACCATGACAAATCGGAGGAACACCAGAAAACAACTTACCACTTGAAAAACTGCCAAAACCAAAACTTGATGATTTCTACCAGCCTTCTAACGATCAAATAAAATACGAGTAAAAAAGATTGTCACTGCAGTTATGATCGGTGTTAGTAGGTTTCTTGCAAACAAGTTTCTTTTAATATATAGGTCGTAGGCGCAGTTATTTCCTTAGGCAGTTTTGCAGAATGTGCGTGTGGTGAACGCAATCGTGCAGAATGCATGTTTACTTTATCAGTATAATGAATATCAAAGAGCCCAACGTACTGTAAATACATTACTCCTCACAAGAAGGAAGGACAAATACCGCAATGAGTTAAATTCCTCAATCCAGCTCATCATCGCATTACATAAACATCAAGCAATTTTAAACCTGAACGAGCTTTACTAATAAGAACTCCAAATCTAGATATAAATATACCAGGTAGTTCGTTTGTCTACTATACTATAACGTCAAAAAGGAGATACTAATAATTCAGTGGTATGAATGCTGTGAAAGACGTAACAACATTATGACGAACTAAATGATTGGGGTGGGGTACTCTCAATATTTTATTTAAACTATTATAGAAGTCCCACCCAGGCTCTATTTTGTTGGAAGTTAAATTTAGTGAAAGATAGATGGAAAGCTCCGAGCCCCCAGTCAGCAATGCCGACGGTTAGAGGGTTAAATATTCAAAAAAGGTTGAAATTTCAACGAATAAAATTTTTATAACAATTCAATAATCATATGACTCAAATTTCCAATTACACTCCTTCCGTTCGACCCTTTAATAAGCCTATTGCATCACTTGATTAGCTTTGTGAGATTGATTTCCACCTGTCCTTGTATTTCTACTCATCTGTTGTATCCTTTCTCTCTCTTATTTCTCTCAATTCCTTCTTCTCTTCCTCCCCGAACTTTCTCCAAATTCCTTCTCCTCCTCATCCTCGACTTTCTCAAGACTTCTTCTCCTCCTCCTCCACTTTCTCCCCACGACTACAATTCTGTCGACGTCGACTGTCTCGGCTACAGTCTCAATTCCGTCTCCAACTCTTGAAGACTTGGGACCCAATGGAACCGGAAGTTCTCTGTCTCCTAAAAAGCTTCATGTGAAAACACAAGGACGGTACAATCTTTTTCCTTAGCCCTCTCATTTCACACTACACACTACAAAGGTAATTCTACATACTAAATGATCTAGTAATTAAGTGTACATACTACAAATAATTACAATTATGATGCCGTAATATTCTGCAAAAATTGAGCAAATAACTTACTGGCCTTTTCGAAGCTTTGTCTTTCCCTAGAATTTACCTCTCTAAGTTCTGCCGCCAGATTATGAGTGGCTTCTTTCTCGGAGTAAACCCTATTGATTAGCAATCCTTCCAGGCGAATACTAAATTATTCTTTACAATTTCGGAAGGTATCATTCGGGTCTGAATTGTAATCACGCCCTCTATCTCAATTTTGATTAGATATCGCTGTGGACCGATCCAATCAAACTTAGCGGACAATGTCCCTCTCGTTGTCTGTCAACGTGGGGACGGATAAGAACACACCCCGTTCACCTCGTGGACTTTCCTTCTTATCCTATGAACTAACCTTTAACATATAGGTGTGATAACGGCAAGCCTTTGTCAAGTTGCACAACCGGTCGCCTTTGCCGACTCAAGTTTCCGGTCTCTGGCTGGTCATGGTAACCTTGCGTAAGAGTTCAACACTTACCCCGCGGTAATCTTTAGAGATCAAACACAAGCCGCGGTAATATTCCCAAGACAGGTAGATTATAGCTTATATATGACTTTATAGCTGGGGCTTAGCAAACGTAACAGATATCATACGGAAGTGATGGTCCTTTTACGATGCATGTCACCAACATTTATGACTATCTCGTTCTGCTAGAAAAAAAATGGTATTTAAAAAATGAATGATAAGTTGGAAAAGTTATGATCTACGGTAGCTAATGCACATACCACTGGTATTGAAGATATAGAAGTTGCGATGTAAGGAAAAATGTTTAGAATACGATTGGATTTCGAGATTCTGACAGATCATTGTCATTGTATCATCTGGCTTTTCGCCAAAATTTCATACTTGTAAAAAAGCGTCTGAAGTGATGGAAGGTGGTACCTTGGGCTACGAAGAAGAAAACATTTGTCTCTAGTACGATGCGATTACTTTGGAATCAACATCACAATAAGGTAATGACATATAAGGAGAGGGGATTAGTTTCTTTTAAGATTACATCATTTTTTTGGGGGGGGGGGAATATACGATATAGCAGCCAACACGACTTCAACAACTCTAACACTTGATTCTCCCAGAATGAGCTTTAAGTGTGTTTTGATATTTTTCTTAATAACAAATTAAGAAAGTGATACAGAAACAATGTATATCTCGGCGATAAGAAACTATAACAAGAGAAGATCTGTTAAATGTGGTTTATTACTTGGGTTTTCAACTGAAGCAACAGTTTGCAGAAGCCACAAAGTATTTTTTATTTGAACAACAAAAGTAAAAAAGAAGTTAGTAACACAAGTGTTGACAATTTTTACACTGCTAAGCTTTGCATGTTGCTTGATTACACGTGATAACAAAATACGTGGTATCGGTTTTCAGTTAGCTAAAGTTCTTAAAAGTATTCGCTTTCAGATCAACAGAAAAGACAAGGCATTTTGCTTGAAAATGTTCAGGTAAGCATCAAAAACCATTATTTAAAATCAATTAAGTGTTTGGCATCAACACACAGCTTATCTGTGTTGTGCACACGTGTGCCTAGAGTAAAATGTATTTAAAAGAATGTAATACCATGATAATATGTATAGTGACTAATTGCGCAAAGATATTCGTACTGAATCATATGAAGAATGAATACAAACATTTTGTTGATAAGATCGTTATCATACGTCTAGCTTTTCTGTATAAAAAAATGCGACAGAAGTGATTACTCACTGTGAAAAGGAGGTACTGATAGACCATGCGGATAAATTAGATCAACCGGTCAGGGCTACTAGTTGATGTCTATCAAGGAATCAATACCTTATTTGTAACTGATTACTGTCCCAATCTTGAATTTGTGAAATAGAAAGCAACCCTAACCTAGTTTCCTTTTAGTGTCAGACATGTTCAAAAACTACTATGGGTAGTCGTGTAAAGTACAACTCTGTAATCAATGCAATCTATGTTGTGAAGAAAATAATCTTATTCTGAATGGAAATGGAAATTGTAGATAGTCTGAAACAGTAGAAAGAAACAATTTTGAATTAGGCCTAGATATACCTTTGGCCAAAGTGCTTGTACCAGGTGTATGCATTACTCTGCCTTAAGCAAAGATTCTTTCGTACACTTCTAGCACGCTCATGCAGAAAACACGCGTTGCATTCTGCATGCATGCATATCCGTAAGGTGATGTGCTTACGTTGTCAGCCAAAATAAACCATGTCATACACAGACAGTGCTACTTGTTGTCATTCAAATGCTATAATCTCAGGATTGCATGGTCTAAGTAAATTAATTTCCTGATAATTGCTCTTGTTATCAAATAAAAATACTCTGTATATTCAAATTTTAATATTTCTTTATCACATTTTTTAATTGCTTTATCATCTTTATAAGTCTTAATTATATCAAGTTTAGACCTTAACTCAGAAAACTCTAAAATATTAACGCCATTCAATTCATCCTTGAAAAGTCCAGGAACTTTCTAATTCATTTGCGTTAAACTAAACATGTTATATTTTGGTAGTTACTACTAACATCGGTTATACATCATGTGTCTGGAACAGTTTTCAGTCTCAGAGACAATGAGATAATGCATAAAGAATCAGTATCATTCCTCAGAAGTCTCATTCTATCACTGTCTTTGTTTTTCATCTTGTTTTTGTAAAATCTATGTACCAACAGTTTGGGTTTGTCTGCGACTGTAAATCCATCATAAATTCTATGCTTAATTTGATTTTCTCGTTTTTCACACCAACACTAAATCATTATCAATAACAGTGCCGGATTACCAAATAGGCAGAGTAGGCACCGGCCCAGGGGCCCCGCGACAACGAATCAATAATATTGAAATGATTTGATCTTGACGTATTAGGAGATAATTTGCGAGGGGGACCCCGAGATTTCGACTGCCTAGGGGCCTCCACAGGGTTTAATCCGGCACTGATCAATAATCGTTCTCCTGCCAAATGAGATATCTTTCTGACATTTGAAAAATTGTCATCTGTATAATGTCTTTTCCTCAAATTTTGCATTTGTCTACCGAACACAATGTTATCTTTTAGTCTCATGAAGAGAATTCTTTTTTGAAATCATTGTTCTTTTCGTTCAAATTTGTATTCCGTTGCATGCAGAATTTTAAGCCACGTTTGTTAATTAAATTAGACAAGTCTGAAACCCAGTTGTATGTACAGCTTCAAGTTTCATATTTCTCTTTCATATTCAATGTACATCAGAATTTTGGTCCTGTGGGTTTTGTACCCTTTTTATTCATCGAAGAACTTCTTTTACATGAGAGATAAATCATTTCATCTGGAATTAATTTCTCTAGATCTAACGGATAGCCGTTGAAATAGTCATTGTTCTTTTCATAGGGTTTAACGTCATTTTTCAGCACAAGATAGGTTATACATGGCGGCCAGTATAAATGGCGGAGGAAGAACCCGGGAAAACCCCAGAAAGAACCACCGACCCACGAGAAGCTACCGGCAGGCTTTCTCATATACCCACATTGGCCGAGCCCGAGACTCGAACAGACGTAGACAGAAGTGAGATGGCAGTGATCCGTAACGATCAGCGCTTTAGACTACTCGGCCACTCGGGGCTCCGTAGAAATAGACACGCATGTGTAAAGGAATCTCTAAATATACTTTTAAAATGTATGTAATATCATCATGACGGGGTGGGACGACCAGGCGTTCCCCCTCCCAAAAGGAAAGAAATGAGTACGAAACATCCAGAACGTTTCTTGGAGTACGTATTTCTTTACAGTTTAATGGTTAAAATTATGTCGAGGAAGCTCTTAAAATGAAACAACTTCCCATGGGCTGCCAACAGAGGTTCCATCCAACAGATCACTTGCCTACTTCTTTAAACCCCCTCTAAATAATATTTCTGGATCCACCCATGATCATAATCATCTGGTATTTGGAACTGATTTTTTTCTTTTACCCATCTAGCTTTGTATCAATCGCTAATCTGCAAAGTTGTACGAGCAGACATCGACCCATGGCCCACAGCGAGACTGTTAATATCTATGTACATAATGAACATGACGATGGGGTCTCAGTTACTAAAAACGTAAACATTTTCTGTATTCTAATATACTTAAATTTAAATATCACACTATCAATTTATCCTATATCTTAAATCAAAATCACATTTATTTTAGTAATATTTAGAATTAGTTGTTGCACGGAATCAGTTGCTGTTGTATTTTGAATTAGTACAAACAAAAATTAACACATAATGCAAATGTATATTTTGTATCTGCTACTACAACAAATTCTGCACTACGATTCAACTGTAGATCCTGGTGAATGAAATAATGCTAACTGTTGCAGAGACGACACTAAATTATTTATTTTTGCTGCATCTCTAAACAATGCGTATTTCACTCATAAAGTGGCTTGAGTGAAATTATTTATTCGAGTTCATGGCTTAATAACTTGGCGAGAAGCCAGGACAGCAGTTCTATGATTGTGTTTGGGGACGTACGGGAATTAAAATTAGCACACAGGTTTACATCGATGGGAGAATATGGGGACAAACGAGAAATCCTATGTTAAAATTGTCCAATTGTTTAACAAGGGAATAATAGTATTACAGGGACAAAGTGTTTTATAGGGACAAACGTATTTTTGGGGACAAAGAGGAATGGTAATGTTTAAATTGTTAAGGGAAAAAGAATTAAAACGTATTTGGGGGACAAAGGAGAATGGTAATGTATAAATTTGTTGAGGAGCAGCAGTAGAGCTGGACCCTACAACTTTGTAGAGACTTTATTTTTGAAAATTAAGGGTTACCTGAAAAAAAAATATTTTTGCCTTAATAATGAAAACTTCTTTAATTGACCAGATTTTT